>PUHP01000093.1:56662-69247 GCA_006783085.1 Colletotrichum shisoi | reverse complement strand
TCAGGGCCCCCCCCCCCCCGCTGGTCACTATGATCTTAGCCCCTTCCAACGGGCCAGCAGACGGAGCTTGTGATAAGAGGGACGGCAGGGCAACCGTTCGGATTGGACTCATTCGCTCACACTTGCTCGGCCTATCCTTTGGGCGGATCTCGACAACCGAGCATCGTGATGACAGGTCCGAGGAGGTCGCCGCCCACCTGGAGACGACATCTCTCGGGGGTGTCGTGAGCAGACGACGAACGACTCGTCTCATCCCGGACCCGGCAATTTGGTGGGAGATGGCCAAAGCGTGATGTAGCCAGCCAGCTTCCCGGGCCAAGCTCTCCAATGACGGGCGGGCATGTCGCAATCTTCGTAGCGGGACCACGAGGCTGGGCGAAGTCGTCCATCCTCTTCTGGATCGCGAACTGGCGGTTCCCATGTCCGGCGTAACATTCCCGGAGGGGCGGGGTTGGCTGAGATGAGGTTAAGATTGCCACTTCTCTCCGCTTGTGGTTATTTCTGGGCAACTGCGGATACCGCCTCTTTTATATATCATTTCATTTTCTTTAGCGGCGTTGCATCCATTCTCGGGGACTGGGGAGGGACATCGTGCATAAGAAGACAATTTGTTCAGTGGGATGGAAGGAAGGATGCTGAGGCGCATAGCACAAGACGTAGTTGGTGGTGATGTTTTATCGCATCACCCGGCGTGTCACCAGAGTCTTGGACCGGGTACCGTAACCCTGCGAGGAACCCATTGATTCGCCCGGTTTGTCACGGGTTCGCTGCCTTTTTTTTATCTCCTTTTTTTTAAGAGGGGGGTTCGCAAGCGAGTTGCAAAGCAAGGAGCTTGGCCATGAAGCTGGCGGAGCAGTTGCACGATCTGTGCAAGGTGGAAAGGGGAGGGGGTTATGTCGATGTGCTTGCTGATGGTGGGTGAGCTTAACGGCGAGACGATTGGAGGGGCTGAAGAGGGTTCGATAGCCAGCAAACCGAGACCGAATCAACATGGACAGCTCCAGACCAGCCGTATCTTCTCCATACCTTGAGCGTGGTTCAGTGTCTAGAGCTCAGAAATGACCGAGAAGGGACGATGCAACCGCGCCGTTGAAAGTGTCGTTCCCTTTTAGGAACAGGGCGAGGCTCGATTGAGCGGTCCCACGTGTGCTCAAGCAAATTGTGCGACTTATAACCATGACTCGTCATTGTATTGTAACCCGGAGCGTGACGGGAGAGGGCAGGGCCATGGCCGAGAATGTGAGTGTGCGACTCGAAGCCCTTGGGGCTGCTTTGTCTCGATGCGGCCGGGCCAAGCAAGGCAGACCTCGTGGCCGCTCAGGATGTCAAACCTTTGACAGATGGCCGTCTGATCCAGAGAGAGCCGAGAATAGAGCAGGCGACCTGACAAACCCAAACACCCAAAGCGGGCGGCTGGTTTGCCAGGGGGGCGGCCCGGCGGTGAAGGATTTGCGCGACGCAGACTTTGTGGCAAACCGGCAATGCCACAAGACCTGACGCCGGCATGTTACAAGAGACGAAGGAAGAAGAAAGGAATCAAAGGGATAGAATAGGAACTATTTGGCGAGGGAGAGAATGAGAGAGGGAGGCAGCGTGTTGTTGGTGGGGGGATTCCCGAGGCCCGTCCACGTCGCGCACATTAAAGGGCACCCGGACCACGCTTGGGGGTGGGGACCCAATCGGGGGTTCGTTCTCACAAGTCAGTGCCGAGCAGCCTTGTCTTTCCCAGATGAGGAAGATTGTTTGCTTCGCGGTGCGGGAGTCGCTAATACAAGCGAGTGTGTAGGCCTTTCGTTTCGGGCATCCCGTCAGAGGCGGAACGGAACGTAAGAGGGAAGGAAGAGAGAGAGAGAGAGAGTGAGAGAAATAGACACACACAGAGAGAGAGAGAGAGAGCGTATGTGTGTCTGTGTGCGCGATGAAGAAACCCGAGTGGAGTGTTCTTTGTGCAACGGGGTGTCGTCAAGTCGACCAGACGACAAGACGTGGTGGTGGTCGTCAGTGAACTAGACGGAACCAGCCGAATCTGCGGTGTGGTGTAAGAAGGCTGTCGTCCGATTCCTCGCCATCGCTGGGACGAAAACCCCTGCTTGGCGATGGGACGAGGCCGCGAACTCTCGGGTTTTGCAGAAGCGGTCAAGCTTCGACCCTGCCAAGTTCCAGACGCGTCTTTCTCGTCCCGGGCACTTCGTGGTCTCCACTGGGGGTGACTGGACACCGGATGGTTGGCGAGGGATGGCCGCGGAGAAATGAGGCTCCGGTGAACAACAGTCTTGGCCCCAATCATCTGCAATGAGGAAAGCTGAAGCGAGACTGCCTGCGCCGGGGCAAGGGTGAAAAGAAAAAAAGGAATGCGAAAAAAAAGAGAATAAAAAAGTTGAATAAAAAAATTGAATAAAAATTGAATAAAGGAAAAGTCGACAAAGCACATGGGGCGCCAGATGGATCCCGTCCCATCTGTCTGTACACATTATCTCTGGGGGTTAGCGCGCGTCGTTAGTTGAGATGAGGTCGGTGTCGTCCGGGTCTTTCGGCTCTGGAGCGGAAGCGCTGCGGGCTTCGTTCTCGGGAAAAGCCTGGAGGGTTTGGGATGGAAACCGTGACAGCAGTAATGGATTCCAACGTGGATGGAGAGGGGACGGGAAGGGGGGGGGGTCGGAAGGAAGCAGAGAAAGTGCTTCGAGAACGAAAGAAGAATAAGAAGAAGAAGAAAAACAGGAGAACAACTTGACCAGGGATTTCCGTACCGTTGACTCGCTTTCCCGCCGAGGACTGGCCGGTGTTCGAGTCGTGCTCTCGTCTCGTCCTTTTTGGACCGCGACCGGGTTGTAAATTGGGGCGAGTTTGATGAAGTCGGGAGACGCGTTTCCCGGACCATGGCAAAGCTGTCCCGCCACCTCTCATCTCCAATCTCTCATCTCTAAACCTCGTGATGGTGGCCTTTCACAAAGACGGTCAACCCCCCCCTCCCCTGCGGATCCCCCCTCACGGCCTGCATAAAGTCAAATCACGATCACATTCCGCTGTTTCGGGAACCGGCGTCGTAATCGACGTGGAGTTTCCCTCCTTCCTGGGTCGGGCCCCGTCAAGGAGAAGTTGTGTGTTTTTCTACGATACCTCTGTGCCTCTCTGTGTGTCGTGTTGTTCGGTGATTTCCAGTGTTCCACCGACCTGACCGTGAGCCCCGACGGCTTGGCCGGTTGTTGTTGTTGTTGTTGTTGTTGTTGTTGTTGTTGGTGTTGCCATTGCCATTGCCATTCTCGGTGAGATGTGCGATAGAGCTCCTCTTTTGTCACACAAACACAGGGCATGTTTCGTAAAGAGAAACGCCGCCAGGACGACAGGGGAACGTACGGGTACCGGACAGGCAAAGCAAGGCGACGAACGGATGGGGTTGCACCGGTAATGAAAGCGACGACGGCCGGGATTCGTGTAACTACAGATACTCTGTACTCAGTACGGATATCGTCCAAGAAAGAGAAGTATCCGTATCCTTCCCTCTGTGGACAAGGCTTCTGGCGTCGTGGCCAGGGGCAGGGGCATGGGCAGGGGCATGAGCATGGGCGTGGTCCCCTCCCTCCGTTATCGTCGTCCATGAGCCGAATTCCGCCAGACGGGGAAAAAAAGGGGCGCGTAGTAGCACACATCGTGTCATGGCCCATCTGCATTCTGTGTATCTTGTGGTTCTCGTGGATCGCCAACGGCGTGACCGTGACCTCATTGACCCAGAGAGCGACGTGCCGATCGGTGCACTCGAAGGAGGGATGATGGTTGTTGTTGTTGTTGTCCTCTACCACCCCTCGTGTCCCCTCCCTACACTTACTTGTGGCATCATGCGGCCTCTATTACCATCGACGCCGCAATGCGTCGTGATATGTTACATTGGATGTATATGTACCGGCGTGAAGGTAACAATTTGCCGCGTCGTCAGCGTTGGGTATGCGCCGACGGTCAACAACCACTCGCAGCCCGTTCGTCTCTTGGGGCGGCCGCCGCTGCGTTGGAACTTGGGGGGGTGGGGGGATGTACAGATACGTAGCTTGGCTTCCAGACGAGCGAGCTCCTCATGCTGACAGGGCCATCCAGCTGTTGGGACGTGATGTTCACGGGTGTGGGGACCAGGACGATCGCAGGGGAAGGGCACACACACCTACGGATACTTGGTGAACTCTGACGTCCTGCTGATAATTCGCCCCCGGGTGGAGGCAGTCCGTACGCCCGTAAGTCGTCGTTGCTTTTCGTCGTCGTCGTCCCAGGTAAATTGCAGGCCCTTTCCCTCTGCTCTTCGTCGCCTCCGCGGAGCAAGGGACACAAGAAGTAGAAAAGAAAAACTCTGTTTTCCGGACCGGAGAGTTGAGGCTCGGCGGTCTGATCAGTGCATCCGTCGACTAGCTGTCCAGGGTTAGTCCCTTTGCAACGGCGGTGAAACGAAAACAGAGGTGAGTGAGACCTGTCGGGGAAGTCCCTCCAAGGGCCTCGAGTCGGAAGCTGTCGTGGCTTTGGACGGTCTGACTGACTAACCGACCATGTCCAATGATCGCCCGTCACGGTCAAGCCCCGCCCCCCCCCTCTGGACGTGCGTCCCCATCGCGAGTGTTTTATTTAGCCTTTCACTCTTCTCATTTCTCCTCGCGTGACCGAGGTCTCCCTCCTCGACCTCCCTGGGTCGCGATCCGCCCGAGCCAAAATAAGAGTTGCCAGTTGCTGAGCTGTGAGTAAGCCGTGAGTGAACTGTGAACTGCGAGTGAACTAGGAGTGAGAATGAGCACCTGCGCATTCTGGGGCTGAACAGGTAGGTCCCTGTCCATCACCCCCCCTGCTTTTTGTGCCTGAATATCACCCAGGGCACCCAGGGGCTAGAGACCACAGACTCGTCTAATCAGTGATGGACACACGCGCGCGCGTGTGTGTGGTTGATTCTGCTTCTGTTCCTCAACAAATGTACGCAGCCAAGGTGTCCTTCTCCCCGTTACTTGACCAAGGAACGAGAAACGAGCATGGAGGGCCGGGGGTGAGAGGAGGATGCTGCTGCTGCTGCTGCTGCTGCGGACGTGGCTTCTCTTGTGTAGCCACAACAAACACTTGGAACCCAGCCAAAGAAACAAAAGAGGCTCGACGATCATCCTCCCGGTCTACTTGGGGATGCGAGACTCGGACGGGCAGCAATGGGGACATGTCACATGTGTGTGTGCGTGTGTGTATTCGTTGGGCGCGGGACGCTGTGCAACCACACGAAAAAGGGCGCGGAAATCATGCCGGCCCCTCCATCACGCGCAATTTCTCCTGCCGCCGCCGCCCTTCAACGTCCGTTGAAGAATTCCCGTCATGATTCGCTCGTGTGCCCTGTAAGCGCTTAAGTACCATGTGCGTATCGTGTTGTCGTGCATGCCATGCCACGCTATATGCCTCTGCTTGGTCCGTCATCGCTGGCAAAAATACACACATGTGCTCCGGACGGCGGCAGTGGAAAGGAGGAGTGAGAGATAAAAAGACAGTGTGTGACAGCAATATTTCGATATAGATCCGTCTTCTTTCGCTCTTTGGTCTGGATGCTCGTATCTCCCAGGCTGCGATGCTTCATGTTGCATGCCATCCCAAACCCAATGCGTTGGTGATCGACATTATCAACCCTTCTCGAGACTTCAACTCCCTTCCCTCCCCCCTTGACCCAAAGCGACCCTCGTCGGAGGAGCCCTGCCGGTGGATTGAAACCACACTTTTTTTTCTTTCCTTTCCTTGACGCTACTCTGCCCGCCGTCCCCTTGCCAAGCTCGCCTACGCTATTTTCCCCCTGCTCTTATTCCTCTGTGCACAGGTGGACCCGGGGCCAACAGGAGGACCCTCACCTTGCAGGGACTGCTGGACCTGGGCAGGACAGCTCAATACCGCATTCGGCAGCATCTCGTTGGGGCAATGGAGCTGGCGGAGACGAGACGACTGCGCTGCTGGGGACAAGGCAGGCAGCTTCCAAGGCGGTTGGGGGAATCCCGGCGGACGCCATCGACAATAGCAGTGAAGGGACTGACATTGGAAGAAGAGGAGCAGCAGGGAATACGACGAATGACGACGGCCCCTCGTGTTGCTCTCGCCGCCCCGGCGCGCGTGCCTGGTGCGATGGGCGCGCCAACCTGGGACCCATCGCCATTGTCACCATCGACTGGTAAGCGTAGACCGGGGCGGCATGGGGATGGAGATGGGGAGGAAGAGGAAGAGAAGGAGGAGGAGGAGGAGGAGCAGAAGCAGGAGGAGCAGGAGAAGATGGAGCTTTGCCAGCACCGCCCTCGACCCTGGGCGGCGGCAACGATGTACATGGGCATGTGCAGCGTGGACCAGCATGAACTCATAAGTTTCCTTGACGACACAGACTCGGACGCTGACGACTTTATCCTGTCCTGCTCGTCTCCTCCATCGCCATCACTATCACCATCACCATCACCATCACCATCACCATCACCATCACCATCACCATCACCATCACCATCACCATCACCACCACTACCACCACTACCATTACCAACACCATCACCAACCACCACCTCTTATCCCGCTGCGCACGCTCTGATTGACGAAAACCTGGTCGACGACGACGACGACGACGACGACGACGAAGTCGAAGAAGACAATCTCAAAGACGACAACTCCGGAACCAGCACCGGTTTCTTCGACAGCACCACCTCCTTCTACCGCTCGTCTGCGCGGTCCAGCTTCTCATCGACGACGAACTTGACCTGGACAACGACAATCGCAGCGGCGTCAACCACGACGGCAACGACACCGGCGGCGACGATGGCGCCCTCCACCATTGCCAACAGTTTCCTTAGCACCAGCGGCGGCGGCGGCGGCGGTGGCGGCTGCGCTAGACATAATGGCAAGACGACAGCAGCGGTCGAGACAGTTGCCCCTGGGTGGACCAGCGAAGATAGCGTGGACCGGTCCCACGGGCTCTGGGACTACCTGCATCATGGACTCGACGGGTACAGCTCTCCCGACATGCGACAGCTCCAGCAGCAGCAGCAGCAGCAGCAGCAACAACAAAACCCACCATATCACAATAAGCAACAACCCCGGCAACATCTGTTCTCATCATCGTCACACCACGACCTTCATTCCTCGCGACCCGGCTCGTCTAGGAGCCGCCAGCCGTGGGAGACGACGACCCGCGTCACGCGGACGAGCTCCGAGTCGATGATGACGGCGGGCAGCCCGACCGCGACGGCGAACTCGACCGCCTGGACGACGAGGACGAGCAAGACGAGCCACGAGAAGAGCGGCAGCAACGGCAGCAAGAAGACGACGGCGACGACCGTGTCGGCACACCCGCCAACGGCGGCGACAACGACAACGACAACGACAACGATACCGATACTGCAAGGCATGCGCGAGACGCTGTCCTCGGCCGGGTCAGCGACAACCGTGGCCCCGCCTGTGTCGCCGTCAAAGAGCTCCTTCGGCGCAGAAATGACGAAGCAGGAGTTCGAGGCCTTGCCCGAGGCCATCCAGCGAAAGGTAAGCGAGACATTGTCGTTATTGTTATTGTTGTTATTGTCGTCGTCGTCGTCGTCGTCATCCCCCTCGAGTTTCTTGTTTCTTCTATTCGGTGTTACTTTTCCCTTCCCATTGTTCCCTTGGAGAGCGCATCAACCCGCTCCATCCTCGGTCATGGCATCCTCTTTTTCCATCCCTTTGTTCACTCTCTGCCACATGATACATCTGCCGGTGGCTTCCAACGGTATCTTCCTTTGTTGGCAAGTGCCGGGGTTGTTTTAGCCTCACCTTTTTTGCCCCCCTCGGTCGAGGGAGGGACACCCGCCGAGTCCCCGTGGACCCTCAGAGACTGTCAGGTGAAATCCGCGCCCGTTTCTTGGTTGGTGCACTCGGTCAGTCAATGGGAAATGGGAAGCGAGTCTAGCGGCTCAGGGCAGGATCAGGGCAGGCAGGGGTGCTGGTGGAGTGAAATGAGGTGAGAGAGCAAGAATCTCCCAATCTCACTCTCACGCTCACTCTCACTCTCGCTCTCACTCTCACACCCGCTCTCACTCGCCCACACACCCGTACTCAGCAACTGGAGGGCCTAGTCCAGAGCGGGCCCTCGGATGAGATGAGTGTGAGTCCCTGACCCCGGGCCTGGGGTATCTCAAGCAGAGGGGGGGGCCGCTGCGGACGGATGGATCTTCAGGTACCCAGCGACACAAGCTGGCCCCTTCAAGACGCTCCAACTGCTGCAGCATCTGCGGCACAGCGGGCAGCGAGTCCACTGAGACATGCTTCTCTCAGGCAACCCCCCCCAATCATTTACACATCACCACCATCACAAACCTCCTCTCTCCCCCACACCTTTATGCACCCGACTTCCAATATCACCTTCATCACCCCCCTGGAGCAGCCAGTCAGAATCAGCATGGGGCCAGTTCTCGTCAGGCACAGGCACATCGGCGGGCGCAAGCGACCCTCTAACGACCCCCGATCCTTCTTCTTCTTCTTCTGTTTCGTCGTCGTCGCCCCATGCATATGCATTCATCGCAGCCAGCCGCTGAAGAGCACAAAAGAAAAAAAGATGACGAGTGCCATACGAGTGCCATACACGAGTGCCATTGGACGAAGGGCCGACGGGGGCGCGCCGTCGTCACGAACTCGCACTGGGCGAATCGTAACGTGTATTGGCGAGATTGACCGGAACGTGACGGTCAACAACAATGACAGGGCCGTCCGTTCCATCTCATCTCACCTCTCATCTCTCGTCTCTCGTCTCCCGTCTCCCGTCTCCCGTCTCTCGCTTCGGACCTGTTCAGCTCTGGCCCTCGCAGGCTCGTACTCTCGTCTCAACATGCGGCGGCACAGCTCCTCCACATTGCACTATCGGCATACATATCGTAACACCACACGCATGTCTCTCTCTCTGCATCCCCCCCCCCCGGTCAACCATCTTCAGCCGTCAACACTTCTTCCCGTGCTGTTGTGCTCCCCTTCTCCCCCAAGTCCGAAAGACATGTCTCACATCTCTTCTCTGGCTTGTTCCCTCCCCGTTCCTGACTACCCCCTTCTCGGATTCCCTCCCCTCTCCTCCTCGAGTCCAACGGCGGTCCTCTCTCTCTCTCTCTTCGGGCAGCGCCAGCACATCACAATTCCCGCATTCCATGGACCCCCCCCGGGCCGCCAAGTGGCTCGGCTGGCGATAGCGGACATCCATCTCCCGGACATCGTCCCCCTCACAGACACAGACAAACACATACACACACACACACACACACACGACCCTCGATCACAGAGGCTGTCTATGCACGGCACCTGCATCCGCACTGACGCTGGCCCTGGCCCTGGTGCACTGACCTGATTTGACGTGCATCACAGACTCTGTCCCATACGTCTGATCCCTCCTCGTCCCCTCCCCCTCCCTCCCCTGGCTCTTCTTCTCTCCCGAGCCCCAATAGCTCTTGCTTATCATCCCTTCACCAGCCGCCGTCCGATGGCTGCTGCCTTCCGTCGACGGCTTGGATGAACCTTTCCAAGAAGCCATGGATCGCTGCCGGGTTGTTCCCTGACTGCCTATGGATGCCGTCCTAGAACCCTGAGCTTGGGTCTTGGCCGGGGCTCGAGCATATTGACCTCCTCCATGTACTCTCTACTCGGCTTGTCCTGTCATCAATGATCAAGTGAAGCCGGCCAGTGTCAGTGCCAATGCCAGTGCGAGCTGCAGGTACTGACTGGCCCTACTACGGTTGCTTTTGCCTTGCTGCAAGTCAACCCCATCCATGACATCCTTTCCTCCCAAGGGGCCAAGAGGTACTCTTCCTTTTAGGTACCTTTGACAGACCGTCCGTCCATTGATAGGTAGCTGCTCGCTCTGCTCTGCTCCATCCTTCATGCACCTCAGCAGATGCAATGCGGGCCCCGTACCGTCCACAAGCACCAAACACAACACGCCCGCCCATTCCCGCAATAAGACAATACATGCCCTCTGTTGTTTCTCAATTCCATTCTCGCCTTCCTTTACATTCCACTCAATGCCTTTGTATCGTTTATTTCTTCTTTCCCATCGACCGTACTAAACCTCTTCTTCAGTACTTCAGCTCCCTCGAACGTCTTCACTTCGCCAGCCTCGCACCGGCTCCCACTCCCCTCTCCCAACGTCTCGACGTCTACTGTCATCGTCTAGAGACCAGCCCCAGCCCCAACCCCAACTCGAACCCCAAGACATTGAAGCAGCGTCGCAGAGAACGCCAGGCCAAGATTGCCTCTGACCAGCTCTCCGACTGCGTCAAGAGACGACCCTCCCGTCGCGCCGGCGCCCGCTCCTCGAGCTCTTCCGTATACGTGCGCTTGCCGGACAAGATCAAGAAGAGACACTTGGCCACCGAGGAGCAAATCATTGCTTCCCGGAACAGGAGACACGACATCATCCTTGACCCGGCCGATGAGGCCATCTACAAAGTCCGAAGAAGAGCGTCCAGCCTGATAGTCCACGACGACCTGTGGAGTCCGACCCTGTCGGTAAGACCGCAGACGATGGAGACCCGGCCGAGCCAAGAGACGTGCCAGCGGGTGTCCAAGCCCGAGGAGCCGAAGTCGCCTCAGCAAAAGCGGGATTCCTTCTACGACAGCTTCCGGTGGCTGGAAGAGGACGACGAGCTGGACTTACGCCTGCAGCTCGACGACTACCACGCGAACCTGAGTGACGACATGCTCGCCAACTCGAGACAGCGCAGGCCGTCGTTCCGCAGGCACCTGTCAATCAGCAAGATACCCTTCGGCCGCGCCTCGCTCTCCATCAATCGCCCCGGCACCACCCCCGCCGTCGCCAGCAACCCTGCGTCCCCGCGCTTCGAGAGCTCTCCGGCCAGTTCTCAGACTGCTACTTCCCCCGGACATGGACGCCGGAGATCCCGCGCCCTGTCGCTGATTTCGCCCAAGCACAGCCCTCAGGACACCCTCGCCGCTTTCGACCCGGAAGCGGCTCACTACCAAGACCCCGAGGCTCGTCTGAAGCTGCGTGTCTACCTCGCGTCCCCTCAAAAGTTTGACGAAGCCATTGAGTTCGGCTTCCCTTCCAAAGAAGCCATGGTCTCGAAGCCGCCGGTCAAGGACGTCAAGCAGCCCAAGACCAAACCGTCCAAGTCCGCAGTGGCAGACGAGACGGAGAACATGCGTACCTTTCTCGCCGACGACAGGTCCTCCATCTTCAGCGATGACGGGTCGCTCGACTCGGACTCCCCCAAGACGCCCCATACTATGGAGATGGCGGGGCTTCGGCCGCCGCCCACCAAGAATGATCAGCCGCACTCGCCCAAGCCGTCGACCGAGTACTCACGAATGCCGGCCGAGGCGCGGGAGATGACTTTGCGGATGACGCTCACTCGCCCTGATCTCCGAGCACACGAAGATCAGATGTACGGCTGGCAGAAGAACTGCCCGCCGGGCAGGAAATCGACCAACCCCCTGCGCGACGAGTTCCCCACGTCGACATACGTCCGAGACGCATCGTCCAAGGAGAGCATCGAGCGTCAGTTCGCGGCCATGGACCAAGAGAGCGCTCAGGCCAGCGACCGAGGCGTCATGAAGCGTTTTTGGAACAAGGTCCGCCGCGCACCCGCGTAGCGCGCTTCCTACTTCGAAGTGGACTTCGAGGGAAGGCCATCATGATGTCCAGCCTCAGATGCAGGCTCGAGAAGGAAGAAGAACGAGACGCCGACCTACATTACACCCGTTAGATACCGCTGCGAACACCCGCATCACGATATGAACAGTACTTGTTTCTTATACCCCATCTCAACAAATTTTGTATAGTCTAATTCCATAGTGTCTATCATTTCCTATTTCTCTAGATTTTCTATACCGAGAGTTGTCATTCATGGGATCGTTAGAGGCATAAAGGGAAGGGCATGGGTGAGTACGAAAGAGAGAGAGAAAGGTATTCACAGCCCTTTCCGCCCGTCGTATTTCACAATCACACGGATAGCGTCGTCTTCTTTGAGAGGGTAGATCTTTGCCTCAAAATGGGGGGGTGGGGAAAGATCGGTGTAGGAAGGGGTTAGCAGTTGTCAGTGATGGGCGCCTGCGAGCGTCTCTGCTAGATTTAGTAGAGAGGAAGAAAGGAAGAGAGAAAAAAAAAATTCAAATAACTTGTAACTAAGTTGCCTCTCAATCTTCAACCGTCCGTATTGTGGTGCATGTTATCGAGGGATTTATGTCATGGTGGCATTTGACTTGTGTCACGGAACGGCCCTGCTTAGTGGCTCGGGAACCGCTGGCGCCAGTCGAACCGTCTTCATCACTCTGCAGGGCCGGCGGCGAGATATTGACCGCGATGACACATGCTACGGACCTAGAGGGGAGGGCAGGATGGGTGATCGGCGTCCGTTGGGTTGGCTAGACCAGGCCGGTGTGGCGCTAGAAGAGAAGGACGAGGACGAGTAGGTGGACAAGTGATCCCGGGAACCTGGGTGATAGTCGTCCTTGATGTCAAGCCTCACGGGCCCCTTTCGGGTGTCATTGTCGCGGTCTGTTGTCATGGCGGCGCTTGGGGCGTCTTGATCATGTTGGGGACGGTGTGTGCTGACGGCGTCTTGGATGTAGGCGGCGATGGGCGCG
>PUHP01000093.1:15484-56498 GCA_006783085.1 Colletotrichum shisoi | reverse complement strand
GGGGGGGGGGGGGGGGGGGGATATGACTGTTAGCGTCCTCGAGGAGAGAGAGAGGGGAGGAAGGATCTTGATGGCGACAGAGGCGAGGGTGAGGCATCACGAAGGGGGCGGGCGGGCGGGCACAGGGACTAGTCGTGTTTGCGTGCGTGCGTGCGTGCGTGCGCGCTTGTCACTCTCTGTCCTTGGGAGGGGGATGGATGAATGCGAGATCATGATGTCAGGGTTCTGGTTCTGGTTCTGTTTCTGTTTCTGGTTCTGTTTCTAGCGGGTTTTGGTCTCTTCGGTCGGGAGAGTCGTGTTCCGTGGGATAGTCTAGAAAGCCGTTTTTTCTTCTTCTTCTTCCTTTGGTGATATCGAACTGCCGAGAGTGGCTTAAATTTTGAAAGATGTTTTTGGGGGTTATGATTTTATTGACCGGGTACGGTTCCAGCTCCTCGGAGAGTTTCTTCTTGCCGCGGGTCAATAGAACCATTGAAGCCTACATCTTTCGGCGGTCGGGGGTTCGGTGGGGGCGTTGTCACTATTGGATCCGTGCTTCTGGCACGTTCGTTGGGCCGTTGTCTTGGCTTGCGGTCCGAAGGATTGGATGGAGAGGGAGAGAGAGAGAGACGGAGATGACATGGGTCCGGTTTGGAAAGCAAAGTGCCGTCATTGCGTCTGCTGCTGCACGCTTGCTTCTTTGCGTCTTTCGAGACGGAACAGCTCAGGCCCTGGGAGGGGGGACAACGACGGAGGGCTCAGGGGCGCGATAAAGGGGGGACGAAGAGCATGGGTTGGCTCGGACGGTTCCGAGACGTGCTTCTCGATGCCACCCACGTGCGAAGGGCGGGCTTCGCGTCTTTTCCTCCCCCCCCTTTCTTCCTGTTGTTTGCGCACTTTGACGTGTTCCGGGTTTCACGAGGGAGGGGGCCGGGAGAAGAGGGGGAAAAAAAAAAGAAACGAAACGTAGTGATGAGTGGATGCGGACTCTTGAGCATCGGCGGCGGGGACCATGGCCCAACTCGAAACTTTGGTTAGTCTGGTCTCAGCGGCATTTCTCGTACATCTTCTTGCAGGGGCAGGTATGGCTCGAGACCCCTTTACTCGTAGGTCAGTCATTCGGGAGCCCTCGAGGCTTGAGGCCACGGCTGGCGGAGACGCATGAGCCCCCTAAAATCACCACTCGACAAAAGTCGTGGACGCTACCCCTGACCGCAGCAAGTGAAAGGCGACCGAGGGGGATGCCGGAAGGGCCGGCCGGAGATACGACCGATGTGGGGCCATCGGTGCCGGTCATCGGACCGGGGTCACGAAGGGGTCTCCTGCCTTTTTGGGAAGTCGGCCAGACTCGCCACTGCCGCTCTTAGGCCGTCTCGAATGCGTGCTTACATTACATACACATCAGCTGTCATGAGCTTGTCAGATACGAACTGTGAACAATGCGACCTCGTCCGTGAAGTGATCGCTCGCTAGTTGAGCACAATTGGGGGGAGCAGTTGTGGAGCTTGGCAGATGGCAACAGACGTACGTACGTGGGACGACTTGTGACTTTCGGGTGGAATCATACCGATGCGTCGATTCCAGACGCCTTGGTTTTGATCCGCGTGTGTTAGGTAGGTAGGTATCCGTAAATACCTGTCCGTAATCTTCCAGAGAAGGGAAACAACCATCAATCCTTTTCTCATTGCATCACGTGACACCGCGTGGGTGGGGTCGTCCAAACGGGACCCCCCTAACCCCCCTACCCCTGCGGCGTGGCCAAAACGTCACGACATAGAAATTTTGGGGCGCTAGGACCCCCCAAGATTTTGAACAGGTGCGCGGTAAGGGACGCCACTCACTCTTTCTAGGCCCCTTTCAACATCGCCGTTTTTCATGCTCACGATGTTGAGAAGCGCGAGCAAGCCATACGTATGCTGGCGGTGTCTCACAACCAGGACGCCGCTGTCCCCCGTGGCTAGCGGATCCCGACTCGCTCCACGGCTTCGACATGCCTCATCTGACATCCCCCAAAGAGTAAGCCTCGGACGACTTGCAGGAGGTATCAGCTACACCAGAATTCAAGGGACTGACGTTTCTCTCAGTCGTATGCCGGTATACAGTACCATCCCCGCGAGGGCGGCGTCGGCGGTGGCCCAGGAGGAAAGGGAAGAGGAAAAGGGAGAGGTGGTGGTGGTGGTGGCGGTGGCCGTCCCATAACCGCCGCTACGGGCGAGGAGATGGCCCTCATCCGCGAAAATTCGGACATCAGGCAGCGCCTGCGGGAGTGGGAGTCCATGAACCACGAGCCCTCTCGCCGCCTGCTCCAGGACATGCCGTCCCACGACACCCCGCTGTCCAACTACCTGACCCGGCCGGACACGCTCCCCGGCGCCCTGGATACGAGCAATGACGAAAGCGAGCTGCAGAGGAACAGTCAGAAGAACCGATCGCTTTTCGAGGCGGACGAGCTCTCCGATTTGCGCGGCTCCACGTCGGCCCTCGTCGCCGGCGACTTGGTCGAGACGAGGTAGGTCCATGTCCATCTCTGCTGCGGGCACTGCTCGGTCTGCCCGGATGAACTCCTCTTTTAACAAGTCGCAGATATGGAAGCGGACGCCTGCCGGTCCTGGCCGTCTGTCTAGGACGCCATCACGGCCTGCAGTATTTCTACATGAGCTCGGGCGAGGTCCTCCCCGAAAGCAACATCCGCACGCTCTTCACCCTCACCAACTTCACCAGCCCTGCCAAGTTCCAGCCGCTGGTTAACATCCTGCCCGAGGAGCCCGTCACCAAACCGCGCAACGTCTTGGTCCACAAGCACAACCCGGCGGCTCTTAAGGCGGCCTCTCGCCTGCAGGGAGAACTCATCAAGTTCTACCAGGACTCCGTCACCTTCTACCAGTCCCACCTGACGCTTGATAGCGCCGGCAGCTTTCTGGCCCACCCGGACAAGACGCTGTATCTCAACCTGGAGGAGATCGCGGAGAAGCTCCTGCCCGACTATCTCAGGCAGCAGGGCAGGTTCCTCCCGCATGCACTCTACGCCGTGCACACGGCGCTGCAACGCGACACTTGGGGCTTCCGCCCGCTGAACATGAAGTGGCACCGGCGCAATTACATCTACGAGGTCCGATCCGTCTCCGAACTCCGCATCTTGCGCAAGGTCGAGAGCCAGGTCCGCGAATTGGTCGAGGGCGCCGCGCTGCGCGACGACCCGGCCTCCTCGCTGTCGTTGCTCAGGCAGAACAGCCTTGGCTCCTTCATCCTCAAGGCCCGCGGCGTCATCAGGGCCAACCGCCTGAGGCGCGAGTGGACGCCCCACGGCATGATCGGTCCCAGCGACGAGGGCGCCAACAACCCCACCGCGTGGACCAAGCAGGAGCTCGATTACATCCACTTCATGGAGCTCTGGTCCTGCCACCGCATCGTGCCCAACCCCTCGCAGCTCGAGAGCTTCGGCTCCACCATCCTCAGGCTGACCGACGTATACAACGACGCCGACTGGCTCGCGCACTGGACCGGCTTCACCTTCCTTCAGGAGATCGGCTGGATCCCGCCCTGGGAGATCCCTGCCCGCTACGAGTACAGGTTCCCCGACACCCAGGTCCAGAGGGGCACCGGGATGGTCATGCCCCTCGTCGACGTGAACGGCTCTCTCCGGCCCGATCTCGCCCAGGGCCACCGCCGGGACTGGGGTGAGACGACTGTCTTCTGCGTCGACTCGGAGCAGACGGCCGACGTCGACGACGGCTTCTCTGTTGAGTCGGCTGAGACTCCTGGCGAGCACTGGATCCACGTCCACATCGCCGACCCCGCGTCGCGCATCGACCCCAAATCCGACCTCGCCCGCCAGCTCGAGAGGACCCCGTCCAGCTTGTACCTGCCCGGGTTTCCCAATAAGATGTTGCCGCGCGATCTCGAGCAGCGGTTCTCCCTCGATCCGGGCCAGCCGGCCCTGACCTTCAGCGCCAAGGTCAACGACCGCGGCGAGATCCTGGACCACAAGATCGAGCCGGGCACCCTCCAGAACGTCCTCCACGTGCCCAAGGACGAGGTTGCTGCCGTTCTGCCCCGCGACCCCAAGCAGCAGCAGCCTGCGGACGATTCCACCGACGTCTTCGCCGTCGGCAAACCTCCCACGCCGCCGCAGCCCGTGAAGCGCATCACCAGGGCCGCCGACCTCTCCCAGAAGGACAGGGACGACCTTGTCCTCCTGAACAGGCTCTGTGCGGCCCTCAAGGACCGCCGCGTCGAGAAGGGTCAGCTCCCGCACCTTCAACCCCGCTTCAGCTCTCCCGAGGTCTCCCTTGAAAACGTCGTCGTTGACGGCTCCCCGGACGTGTCCACCTCCTCCGTGTCTTGGAAAGGCGACCCCTTCATCAGGTTCACCGAGCCGCGCCCCACAGCCGCCGACCGCCTCGTCGAGCGCCTCATGCACACCGCCGGCGAGGTCGCCGCGAAATGGTGCAGCGTCCGCAACATCCCCGTCCCCTACAGCACCCAGCCCGAGGCCCTCCAAAACCAGGCCGCGCTGGCCTCCTACCGCGCCGCCCATGTCGACCCCGTCGCCGCCCGCGGTGATCCGATCCCCGTCGACGTCCTCCACGGCCTCTTCACCCTCGTCGGCAGCTCGGAGCTCACCGCCACCCCGTCCCCCTTCTACTCGGTCGGCCTCGACGCCTACGCCAAGGCCTCGAGCCCCCTTCGCCGCTTCGCCGACCTCGTTGTCCACTGGCAGATCCACGCCGCCCTCGCCCGCGAGCGCGAGACGGGCCGCTCCCTCGCCGGTCAGGACTGCTCCGAGGCCTCTGACTTCCTCCCCTGGACCCTCTCCACCCTCGCCCCCGCCCTACCCACGCTGCAGGCTCGCCAGCGCCAGATCAAGGAGGTCGACAACCGCGACGGGCCGACGCAGTGGGTCGCGCAGGCCCTCCTCCGCGCCTGGCGCTTCGGCGAGGCGGCCCTCCCCAAGACCTTCACCTTCGTCGTCGACGGACTGTACCCCTTCGGCCTGCGCGGCCGCCTCGAGACCTTCTACAACCTCTCGGCGTCGGTCGACGTCTCGCGCCTCGCCGCCGTCGCGAGGCTCGCCGAAGTTCAGGTCGACGACCGCTTCGAGGTCGAGATCGCCAACATCAACGTCGTGACGACGCGGATCGCCGTCCAGCCTCTACGGAGGCTCACGCCGGCGGAGGCAGAGGAGAGCAAATGCCGCGTGCCCATTCCCGCGGATGCCGCCTCGCTGGATGCCGTGCCTGCCTGAGAACCCCCATGTAAGAATGTCCAACGAGGGGGAGGGTTTGTCCTTCGCGTGCAAAAACCGTGTTTGATCATGTACGATACAATATAAAGCTCTTCATCGTGTAAGATAGGGTGGGGAAAGAAGGAGGGGGGGAAAACCCCCCCAGCCTGGGCCGTTCTAGGACAGGGCGTTTTGGTTAGATGTAAAAGACGTCACGATCAAAACTCGTCAAAAGAGAGAGACGTGGCGCGCGTAAACTTTGGTATCATGTTCCCATCATTATCGAGACAATGTAATAAACACACCGTCCCATCCCATATTCCTCCCTGTCCCCCGTTCCCCCTCCCTCCCCTTTCAATGGCCTTCTGTGCAACCCTTCCCACACGCACAACTCAAAGTCCAGCCAAAACGCTCTGGATGCCGACGGTACCGGCGTCGTCGCGCCGCTGTACAAAGGCCTTGAAGTCGGCCTTGGTCAGCTTCTTGCCCTGGCCCGACGGGCCCGCGGCAAGGGTACGGGACTTCTCCCTCAACGCCTCGGGGCCGACGATGAAGAGCGAGCCGATGTCGGTGAGGAGCTCGACCGATGTCTCGACGTCGGGCGCGAGCGACCACTCCTTGAGCGTGGACGAGTACTTGGACAGGTCCTGCGCGACCATGAGACCCCCCGTGGCGTTGACCTGGAACTTCTTGAAATGGTCGAACAGCAGGGCCAGGATCGCCAGGGCGACCTCGGAGCTCCACACCTCCAGGTTCTGGCCGTCGACTGCCTGTGCGGCGTGCTTGGTGACGCGGGAGAGGAACTGGCTGATCTGCAGGCACGTGGCCGTCTGCAGGGAGTCGAGGTCCGCATCGCGCGGGCGGAAGTCGAATTTTTTCTGGCTTGCGAGGGAGCGCGTGACCCAGTTCGTAACGACGTCGATGGAGCTACGCATGACGGCGTTGGTCTTGCGCTCGATGCTGTCGATTGCCGACTTGGTCTGCGACGACATGCTACGCCGCACTGTCGTGTTGGACTCGGCGAGCTTGATCAGCACTGTGGTGATGAAGCGTTCCATGATGCTGGTAATGGTCACCGCGGGGCGGATCGCGGGGAGGTATGCCACGTCCGGCTCCGACTTGATGTTTTCCTGCGAGGATGCGTGGTCGAGGGCGGCGTCCAAGGCCGTCTCAACGTAGACGCGGCCCATCGTCGTCAGCAGGAGATTGAGGAGGACGTTGACGTCCTTGGGCGTATCGACGGGAGAGCCAAGCTCCAGGGTTCTTCGGACAGACTCGGCGAGCCACTTCATCATTCTCTTGGCGTTGGCAATGCTGAGGATTCCGTCTTCCTCCGACACCTCCACGTCGTTCTTGTTTTCGTTGTTGTCTTGAATCCCTGCCACGCGAAGCATCATGGCCTTCTGGGTGGCCGTCAACTCGGACGAGTCGAGGCGCTCGAGGTAAGCGTCCTTCGCCGACGACAACAGCTGTGAGCTTTGCTGAGCGAGCGAGGCCATGAAGCCGGTAGGCGCCTTCTTCCTCTTGGAGTGATATGTCGTGAACTTGAACAGCAGCGAGTTGTACGTCTCCTCGAGACTCTTCCTCTCTCGGTCGATATACGAGTTGCCGACGAGGTATGGGACGAAAAGCTCCTCCATCTGCTGGTCGAGGGTTTGAGAAATCTGCGGCGAGGCTGGCTCCGGGTGTTCGGTTAGGCCGTGCGATTTGAGGTCTTCGATCAGAGCACTGATGTATGTCCTAGAAGAGTGCAGTGATCTCAGGAAGGCCAGAGACGAGACCTCGTTGGCCTTGTCGAGCACCATCTCGAGCCTTTGTTGAATGGACTGCTGGAAAACTCGTTGGATGAACTTGATCAAGACGGTCTCGTAGAAGGGGAATGCCCGCTTGATGATGAAGGACTCCTCCTGCATGACGAGCTTGACTTCGTCAACAAGGGACTGAAGACTGGCCTCGACGCCGGGGGGGTCGGAATCAGGGTCCGCAATTTGTTCCCACGTGTCTCCATCCATGGTCACTTCATCCGAGATCAGCTGATCTCGGTCGATGAAGAACTGATGCTGGTTGACAAAAGTGGCAATGACGCTGGAGCCACCGTTAAAGTCGTAAAGCACCTTGGAGCATTCCATCATGTCTTCGAAGTTCTGGCGTCGGTAGCTGCTGTTGAACTGCTTCAATAGCTCCTGCTCCAACGATTCCGAGAACTTTTCGAGAAGCTCTCTAGTGTTGTGGGCGCGGTTGTTCCCAGTGACGCCGTTCGTGACTCCGTTCGTTCGGAACCCATTCGCGCCGTTCGCCTGGCTCCATGATAACGGGTCGAGCCGCTGGCTGATGCGCATGAGTTGACGAGAGATGACGGCGCACCGGACCTTGTTCTCCGCCGCGCCCTGCCTCTGGATCTCCTCCAGCGACGTGAGCTGGCCTGTTTCGCTGACCTCGATCCAGCACTGGATAAGGAAGTTGGCGTCTTGGGCCCGTCTCCTTTTCTTGTCCAGCTCTTCGAGCTTCTCGCCGATCTGCACAGCTATGTTCCCACCCGCCTCTTGCCGCGCATTCCTGTCGGGGCCGTTGGTCGTGGGTTGGTTCAGCGACAAATCGAGCGCCTCGAAGGACGCCATGGACTGGTCGAGCTTTCGGCCAAGGGTATCGAGGGTCTGGTCATGCTGGGCTTCGGCCCTTCGTACGATGGATTGGAGTTCCGATTCTTTCTCCTGGAGTTCCTCGGACAACGATCCAAGCTGCGAGAGCGCATCTGAGGGGGAATTGGGTCAGCAACGTGACGGAACAGTGGGCGGGAGTGCCGTACTCTCGAAGGTGCGGATGAGGGGTTTGGGGTCGAAGGCGGGCTGCGAGGGGCCCGACCGACGGTTCGCCGGTACGGCGTTCTCGGCTAGGGTATCGACGAATTCGCGGACCACGAAGTCCTGGTTCGAGAAGTCGTCGAGGGTGAAGCTGGGCCCTTGAGGGAACAGGGACTTGGCCCCAGACCCGGCCCGCTCCATGGTGGCGATCGGGGCAAGAGCGAGCGTGTTCGTAGTTCGCGAGGGTCCAGTCAGCGGCACTCGGCTACATGGTTTGGAAAGATCGGACTTTGGGTGTCGTTGAATTTATTGCCTGTGATTGCGTCGTCGTTGTCGAGAGCGCGTTTCGGGAACACGGGCATCTGTGGCCGGTTGTCGGTTGAGTGACGAACTGCCTGGCCCTGTCCGTTGTGTGGCGTACACGATGCCGCTCCGCCACTGGGCGCCTCGGACAGGTACCTACAGACGCACTTTGAATACTTATCTAATCTCTGTGTCTATCACGTGATAAGTGTAACTGTTATTGACGACACTCCTATTCACATTCTCTCTCTCCTTCCACCCTTTCACTCTCAGTCTCTCGACGACAGGACTGGCATTTAAGGAACCCCCACGCCATGTAAAAGTGCGTTATTTATCAGCAAGGTGAAGCAAGAAGTCGAAGAGGGGTCCGACGAGCTACTAACGGTCCCTGGCAATCGCTCTTTGCCCTTGGAGACTGAAAAGGATGGCAAGAGAGCCCCTCCCTCTCTTGCCCGCCCTACGGCGCGCTTTGCGAGAAAGGGACACAATGTCCGAGAAGCGCGGATCATCGAACATGTTGAAATGTGGGAAGACTCTGACAGCGAAGCATTTCGAGTTGTCCGCTCTTGCTCTTTCCCCGAAGGTAGTCGCTAGCTTCGGTGATGCGGTGCCCTGAGCCTCGGAGCACCGCACCCAACGCGCCGTCAAGTACTACCATTTGATACACGATGATGGCAAACTGCCACTGGTTACTGCGGGCGTCGGTAACCAACCACGCTGGATCAAGTCGTCCCATGCCCACCCCTCCCCCCCCCAAAAAGTAAAGACAGGGGAGGGAGACCAAAAAAATACCAACGTCTTGTACCCAGGCGCCTGTTAAGTCGTGAAGGCGATCTCAAGAGGTCACGGCATGATACGGCAATGGGGACGGAGACGTATGCAACTTAGAAAGCTATCAATTGCGACAGCCAACGGAAGCTGACATGAATAATGCAATAAACCCTCCCTCCCCTCCGTCGTCTCCTGTTTCATCTTTCATGAATACAACAAAGATACAAAACATCCTCTCCGCCCTCCCAGGCCTTCGCCGTCCATTTGCTCCTTTTCCGCCCTCTCGCGGCCTGTCGAGCAAGCCGTCCCCCTCACAGAGGAAGGAGAACGTAGAACCGAGATTCCGAGGGAGAAAGACAAAACACCTAGGGAAAAAGAGTTGCACAAGTGCAGCCTCATCGACACCCTTTTGAGATACCTCCCCTTTCCACAATTGAGGCGATGAACAAAAAAATTGGTAATTACATATTCAAACCCAAGCAGCGTCATGTTCGTTGCGCGGCATGAGTGTGTCTTGGTTATGTGATATTCTCTGCGATATCGGTATCACGGAAATGACTGACTGCGAAGGGAACGACCTGTCCCGGGTCTGGCTCTAAGACAGAGAAATGTACAGAAGAGATCGATGCTGTGAGAAGCGAGAGATGAAAAGAGGAAAAAAAGAGATAGAAAGAGAACAGGAAACGTTGAGGAAAAGGGAAACTATGTTCACGAGTGCATGAAGCGAATTACACCGCCCAACAGGGGAGGGCCATGCTATGTCTGCCGCGGTCGTGATGAGAGGTTCGGGATGGCAGAAATAGTGTGCGCGGCATAGAGCAGGACGGGCGGTGGATGAGATGGGTATAAGGTAGGTAGTTGGGTAGTGAGAGCTGCGCGGGAGTGTGCATGTGTGTTGCGTCTCGGGAGAGACTTGGGTTAAGGTGTATGTATGTGTGTGTGTAACGAGTAGGACTTTTCGAGTACTGTAAGCCGTCTATGATGGAATGCAGAGGCCCCCTCCGCCGAAAACGATGCTCCGGAAAAGACCTGGGTATAAAAAAGGACGGATCATGATTCTGGGTGTCGTCAAGTGCCATGGACGAGAGCGGAGCTCGCAGAGTGGTGCGCAGTGGCCATTAGTGTCTCATCACCGCCATGGCTTCAAGGCATGTTTGCTGTCGCCGGCTGAACCTATTGGCGGTTTTGCTTGTTGATCTCGCCTAGGTTGAGCCAGCTCATATCTGACGATGTGGCCGCCATGGCGAGAGGGGGCTGCTGGCTGATACCAATCGGAATCTCGTTTTGGGTTTGTCTGTTCGGCAGGCTCGGCGCCAGCGAAGTCGGGTAGAGGCTCTCGGCGTACACGCTGCTCGGCGCGCGATTGGCACCCCAGGGTCTCGAGGGGCCGGTAGGGTCCCATGCGTTGCGGACACTCTCGGGAATACCGCTCGAGTATCCAGAGGACGCGTCAGACGTGGGTCTTCGGGGGGATTCAATCGTGGCAGACACTCCGTCCCGGAAGGGGATCTGGTTCGAGTAGTTGGATACGGTCGGACTGCCCGAGACGACACGGCTGAGCTCCGGCCGGCCATCGCGCTGAATGGGCGGGACCGTGGTCAAGTCCTGGGTGATGAGGTGCAGTGGAGGCACCGTGGCCGAGTCCTGTGTTATCCGGTTCTTGTAGTGGGTGCTGGAGTAGTGAGAGCTTCGATCCGAGTCGACGGTCGTCCGCTTCGAGTTGCCGAATCCGAGAATGTTGAGCGCGCTGCCGCCGGACCAGTATCGGTTCCAGCCTGAGCTTCTGCGCGTCTCGCCGGCACGGCCTACGGGAGCTCCCCGGGGCGTCGGGCGGGGCTCGACGACATCAGCGGCGAACGATACACCTTTCTCATCGCGAGACGGGGGCGAGAGGGCAGACTGTTCGTTGATCTGAGGTATGGGCTTGCCGATGGTGCTCTTGAAGAAGCTATTCGAGTTATCGCGGTTGCTACCGCCATGCGCGCCACCAGCAAACTTAGGAGTGCTGTTGCCGTTGACCTTGCCCATCAGAATTGCCATAGAGGAAAAGGAGCCCGCAGATCCTTGCTGCTGGTGACCACGGAAGTGAGCATTGGGGCCAGGGCCAAAGTCGTCGTTGCCGTATCCAAGTCCGGCCTTCTCATCAGGGAAGCCTCTCGGGCTCATACCCCTGGCGTTCGGACCACCCTCGACGTTCTGCTGGTTCTTGGCACGTCGTCGTCGAATGCAGAACAAGATCAGGCCAAGGAGAATCATGACACCAGTGATGGTGCCGAGCACGATACCGAGGATGGTGTTGGCGCCGACAGCAGCCGGGGTGCCGGCAGCGGCGGTCTCGGAACTGGCGGATGACGAGGCCGAGGCCAAGCCAGAGGGGGAGGCGCTGACGGACGCGGGCAGGGTCGAAAGGGAGGTACCGGATGAGCTTGAGCTTGCAACAGTCGATGTTGCGGTGGTGCTGCTTATCGAGCTCGTTGATTCGCTAGTGATGAGAACTTCTTGCTCGCTCAGTTTTTGGACGGCGTCTTCCCAGCTATTCTCGCGCGCATTGAACATGCAGAGAGGGTCATCGACGGACCCAGAACCTCCGGCAAACACGACAAGCCCGTCAGAGCCCTGGGCAAGGGCATAGTTGAGCCGGGTACCCGCGGGCGCGAACGTTTGGTTGTAGGCGGGCCAGTCACTGAGTGTCAGCGAGCGCTTCTCGAACCCGCCAGTGGCATCTCTCGTGGCCTTCTTCGAAACTGCGGCAGAGTTGGCAACGGGGGCACCCGAGGCATCAATGAGAACCATTCGCTTGACCTCGTTCGGTGTCGTTGAGAGGTCGAAGGTGTACAAGCTCTTACTTCCATCATCTCCATTGATGAGGACGGCCCTGATGGCCGTCGTGTCCTTCATCAGAGCTTCCGCCAGCGTCGCGCCAGAGTCGGTCCAAGCCACATCGGGGTTGAAGAGCATAATCTTGTTGTTGGTGGTGCTGCCTCCGACCAAGACCGCCTGCGTATCGGACCACGGCAGAAGGATGGGGTTCACGACGGGTGCCGCTGACGACGAGTAGGCCCTGGTGTTGTAAGGCGCTGACGCTCCAACCACGAAAGTCTGCGTCGAGGGACCCGAGTATCCATCCTGGCTGCCACCGTACATGATGATCTGGTCAGTGCCGGGGAGATATGTTGCTCCGTGGAGTAGTCGGTTCTGTGTGACGGGGTCTTGTGGTGTGATGGATTCCCACTTGCCCGTTGCGTAGGTGAACTTCTGCAGTCCGCGATAGTCGGCCGATGCCCCTTTACCCCCTACGATGTACAAGCCCGCCTGGCTGGCATCCTTGGGATTCGAGCCCACGCAAACGGCCCCCGTAACAGATTCACCTTGCGTCAACGTCTTCCATTTAGCGCCTTCTTCGAGTGACAACGACTGGAAAGCTCCAGCGGCGTATGTGTAGAGAACGTTGTCGTGGATGACTGAGCATATGTTCTCCAGAGCGACCTTGGGCTCGGGGAGCTTCATCGTGTTCGTATGTTGAGTCGTGTGATGAGGTAGATGATGCGTTCGTGTCGGTGAAATGCTAATGGGAGATGGTGTGTAAATGAACGGCGTGCAATCTACAGCGTAACATGAAGGTGCTTATCGGGTAGAACGCGTTGATTCCAAAGCAATTTCAGAAAAGGACGATGATTCGATCTCAATGTGACGGTTCCTCGGAAAATCGACAATGTCTCCTGACAGACAACTTGAAGAGATGATGCGACAGTCTAAGCACGCAAGCAAATGCCCTCAAGGCGTCCGTCGAGTCCCGAGGACTGAAACCAGTCGATATATCGAAGCGAATTCGGCCGATGGGTCCCAAGCTGGCAGGATGTGAGGCGAAAGGGTAGAAGATGTGAAAAGGCGGATCAAAGGGAGAAAGAAACAGAGCCGTCAGACTTGTCGTGTACGGTAGGTGTCGCCCTTGTCTCGGGTTTGATCTGCAGAACAAAGTTTCTTCGACTAGTTCTAGACAGACAGACAGACGGGAAGTAGGAGAAAAAGACCCAGACGACTGAGTGAGAGGGAAACAAAAAAGGGGATTCTGCCGGTTCTCCTGTGTCCTGAAGGCTTCGGTGTCGCAGGTTTCGGGGGTGGTCAGGCGAAGACCTCGCAATCGTTGGGTAGGTTCGGATGTGTGTGTAGGTGGGTGTGTGGGTGTATGTGTGTGAGGTGCGAGATGTCGTGGATGTGTCGTATTCGCCCGGGCTATCACTGCGGCTCGTATCGGTCGACCGGTCGGTTTTTCCCCCAGTGGGATAGGGAGGAGGGAAAGAGGGCGAGCAGGCGTATAGTGCACTGGCGCGTCGAGGAATCGAAGAAGGCTTACAATGAACGACTCTTTTTTTGTTTTTGTCTCGCGAGAATTCAACGTTCCTGACGATGAGTAACAATTCCACCTCGAAAGAGAGAGAAATGCACACGGCACCGAAAGGAGGGAAAGAGAGGGGAAATGGAGACCAAGGGAGAGAGCGGAAGAGAGAGAGAGCGGGAGAGAGAGAGAAAGAGAGAGACCGGCAGAGGAGGGGAGGCGAAAAGAAAGAGTGGTACCCACGACTCCGCCGTGGTCCTCTCTCTGTCTATTGTCGCTGTCAGCGCTTGAACGCCTGCCCTGGCTAGCAAGACTGGCAGCAGGAGTCGACCGCCCGGGCACACAGCCCAAGTTGCAGGTGAGGAAACACGAGACAGGGATTCGGGGAATCGTGACCAGGGGGTCGCCAGGCACGTCCTGGTCCAGCCTCCGGGGTGGCTTGAGCTTGTGGTGGGCGAATCAGACGGTCCAAGAGCCATCAATATGGGGAATGGGACAGGGGACGCACCATGAACCCTTCTCACTCAACCAGCGGTCCAGCGCCAAAGTAGAGCAAGGGCCAAGAATACTTGGACCAGTGGTGAGACAATGCGGTGCCGCCCAGGTACAGGCCGAGGATGCGACTACCCTGGAGGCTGGACCCTAGCACAGTTTTTCTGGATCAGCGCGAGATTGGGAAAAGGGGGTGTCGGGGTGTCTGGCCTATCAACGGCGTCAATCTCGTCGTTCCTGGACCGGGTAGGGTGGCTTTTTTTGACGCTCAGTCGAGTGGTACTGTACGGATACACGCAAAAGAAAGACACAGCCAAACGGTTGCCCTCAACGGCTAGCCGTCGAGCAGTCAACCGTGCAGTCCAGTAGAAGTCGGGAACTAGTGCCTTTACTGGTCGGCCAGCCAGTCAAGCCGATTATATCAGACGGTCGTTTGCGATGTGAGCCTTTGCTTCCCGCAGCGTAAAAGCAAGCAGAATCGCGTGCCGGTGAAGCAAAGTAACGTCTGTCCGTAGGCATCCCGTACGGAGTATCTGTACCTTGTCTCGTTTTCGTCTTTATTCGGGCCTCGTGCTGGCGCACCGTGCTCCAGCTCGAGGGACCCCATGGCTGGCTCACCATTCACAGGCCACGGTGCCAGCGTCCTAACCTCCTAGGAACGACGGGTGACTGACAGCACAGGCCGGCGGCACCACGCTGCTGCCAGCCACCGGTAGCGCAGTCTGTCCGTCCGTTGCCTTGACGATTGCTTGTCTTGGCCCCTTCAAGTCGACAAACGCATGCCCGTTTGCTCGCCTGGACGGTGCGTCAGTTATTACTCGACGCCTGTCTCAGAGTAAACGATTTGGCATCCGGCCAATGCATTCGAACAAGAATCGATTTGACGACAAAACCCAAAGCGGCCCAGCAACGCGTTGACGCCTGCTCCCGGCTCTCGACCCTCAACACACGCGTCTGATATCGGGATGCCTGCGGCATGGGACGTCGAAACGGGTTAGAACAAACGGGGACCTGCAACGAGGCGAGCAACAGACAAAAAGAAGGACGAAACCTGTGCGAGCGAGACCCGTCCGTCCGTGAGTTGAGCGACCCGGCGACCGCGAGAGAGATGGAGGGCGAAAGAGAGACTGGCGTAATTCTGCACCACGCTCATTAAACTGGCCGGCTTTCACAGGTAGTTCCCCAGTGGACGAATAGGCCGGGAAAGCTGGGGAAAGGCGGCGGCGGAAGAGCACCAGCGGCGCAGATTGGGAGCAATGAAAACGATGCCTGCCGTCCTCCGGCTGCTCCCTGGTCCTGGAGCCGATACTCAGATTCAGGTCTAGCGTGGACCATCCAGCCCCATCCCATCCGATCAATGTGTGTATCAGCAGCAGCATCATCATGCTGAGGGTTTGCGGGCTATTACTGGAATCGGACGAGAAAAATGCAGTGCAGCGCCGTGGAGGGCGACGATGGGAGCAAAAGGGTATGGTCGCCAAGCCCCCCCGGAAGGAGAGGGGGAGTCGAACGGGACTGGGAGGTCCGAAAGAGAATCCCCGGCGTGTCGTCCATTTCCACTGTCACCCATGGTCGGTGGAGGGGCAGAGGGGCTCAGCAGTCAAGGAAAGGCCCGGCTGGCTGGCTCTCCCATTGCTAGACTGGACAAACGTGGGCGTTTCCCGATGTGAGAGACGTGACAGTGGAAGACAGAGAAGCAGGCAATTGAACGACTGCTCTGACGACACCTGCGAGCCCCCAATGGCATTTTGGCTGAAACGCGCTAGGCAGGCCAACAGCCCCTGCGTCATCCGACAGCGCCCCTGAGCCACCCAAGCCCAGGAAAATGCAGTGTGCCCACCAGCTAACGACCACATCTCGCCGGCAGTGTCGACCGTTTTTTCTTTCTAGAATTACCAACCAACCAACCTGTCATTACAACCGTCACACGCAGCACCTCCTCCTCCTCCAATACATACATCGGCATCCGTTCAGCTCCATCAGCTGCTTGTATGCAGCGCAACGCGCCCTGTCCAGGCTGCCTTGCCCTGAACTGTGCCCCCCCGGCATCCTGTATCCTGTTTTAAGAAACACTGGACAGCGCCCCCTGGTGCATGTCCGCATGGCCCATTGCCAATGGATCCATCCGCCTGCATCCGGCCGATGTAAGTATCTCTCTCCGTAGAAAGAATCAAAAGGGTAAGATCAGGACGGGCGGCATGGCCGCTTTCGCACGATGCCTCTTCCCTTTTCCGCCTTCGCTTCGAAAGGTGTGGGGGGGCCGGGTCGTGACGATGCTTTCCACGGCCTTCCGACTCCAAAGAGGGTTGCGCGACGGACGCCCTTACAGGTGTACGGAGTACGGTCTGTATCATCTGGAAAACAGTCGAGACTGCCCCGTCGCGATCAAAGCGGCGCACAGCTCGATGGCATGACATCAAAACCCACCCTGCACGTTGCACGAAACGGACCGGATTCTATCTGTACCTGACAGTGGCACCGTCGCCGATGGAGCTGCCACCCGTCGAGATGTGACCGATGGCATCTGCTCCCGTGCTCGCCTCCCCTCTCCCCTCTCATACCCGACCGCGATCCTCCCTCACCCCATGTGCCATTCCACTGTACGCGACACAAGCGACGTACTGCCCGCTGTGGAACGGGGGAGGAGGAGGAGTGCAGCAAACCCACTGAAATGGTTCCTTTCCATCAGGGCCGCGTACTGCAGAGTTTGGCTGATGACCTGAGCTGGTACGCGGGCGGGCGGCTTGATTCGCAAGGGGGGAGGGGACAGAGGGGCAGAAGGGGGCTAGGCCATCAACCTGACAACCACGAACCCACGATGTCGTCCATCAAAGGCCGCCCGCCCCTCCTTCGCCTCCAAAAACTTTCATCAACCTCCAACGGTGCCGACCCCAGTCTCGTGAGTCGCTACGCAAGAGAGCATTCCTATGGGTTTCAAGGACATTGCCTGTCCCAACCAATAGATATAAATAATAATATTCAATACGAATGTCGAGCCAGGTCGTAGTCCATCCCCTCTGCCTTGTCCTCTTTGCCCGTAACTGCTGGTAAGTTTGTGGTTAAGAGGGTGTTTTTTTCGCCGATGACTCAGGCCGTCAGTTGGGGCCCATAAAGGTCAAGCGTCTTCTTTGCCCGGAAACCATCGTTGCCAAACTTTTTTTCCTGCCTGGGCTAACCCATTTAAAAGAACCCGGTCTCGACTCGACTTCCTACGGGGCATCCAAGCTCTGTAGCGGTCAGACGCAGGTCCCGGCAGGCTCTTCCTTTCCGGCAGAGATGAACCGGCCTGAACCAACCCTCCTCCAGCGCACGACTGCCTTCATCGACGGCCGGCTCTCGGACTGCCGCGCCCAGACACTGAAAGAGCGGCATAAATCATCTCAACTATTGCCTTGTGAGTCTGTCCCGTCCAAACTCCCCTCCCCCGCGCCGTGTCATTCCAACGAGAGAACCTTGATTTCTTGCTTTTGAACGTGGCCTGGGAGCTGGACTACTCTGCAACCCGGCCAGGACCGTCGACGGCTCTACACGTGACGTGACGCCCACGCCTCCCCTCTGCATGCCTGGTCACAGTCGCATCACGCGCCGAAGCCTTCCATGCATACACCGCTGAATCCGTGTGAGCATGCATGTGTGTGTGATTCGCCCGTCAAATGCCGAGATTCTTCTACGTGGGCGGACCACCGACACGGAGGCTGCGCTCCTGTGCATAACGAATCGTAATTGAGGAGAGGTGATCTTTCCAAAATTAAACAAAATAAATAAAAAAAAGTTTGACAGCAACGAACGGAAGGGCTGTCCTTGAACTACTTCCGCCCACCAAAAAGACCATGTGGTATGGTGTGGAAAGGGATCTCCCGGCAAGCGTGCATGACATCGAATCGGAGCCCCTCCCTTCCTTCTCCCTTCCCTGTAATATCAGCTGCTCCGGCTGCTGACTACACAAAACGGGGGACTGGTCAACTCTACAGAGGTGCATTTAAGTACCGAGAAGGGGAGAGAAAAAAAGAAGAGATGGAAACCAAGCAAACAAGATTGCGATTCGCGCCCCGTCTCGCATCTCTTTCGGGCATGTAATCTTCGCGCCTCCAGGAATTCCTCGAGTCCCGCATGATCCACCTACCTGTGTAAGCGCGCGCGCGAGACAATGTCGCCATACCGACCGACCGACCGACCGACCAACCCACAACGCGGTGCTACTCCGGCGCCCCTTTTCGGATCCGATTCGTTCCTCGGGCCTCTGTTCCTTTCTCTGTCTCTGTCTCTCTCTGGGGCTTTGCTTGTGACTCCAGAGAAGAAGACATCGGCGCCCCGAGGAACCGTTGACGCTAAAGAAGACACAGGCCGTCAGTCTTCCGTTCGATTCACCACCGCTCGAGACACCCCTTCCCCAAACCGCGCGCCTCCGGACTCCAGTCGGCATCCTGCTCGCCTTCGTTATCACTCTTATTGCTCTATAGAAATACTCCCGAGCTTCACTTGGAAGGACGCGTGCGAATGAGGCTTCCTAACATTTTCCAGCTTAGCCATCTCTTCGTTTCTCTCACAAGTGTCATCGCCCCACAGCCCCTTGGGGCGGATCGGATTAGTACCTGACTTTACGTCTGTTGTCCCGTTCTCAAACTCGGAGCCTATCGAGCTGCAATCTAATCTGCGCATTCTCACGTCATGCATATCAAAGGCGGACAGAATGGTTTATGACGACCCCTTTATGCGGGCAAATTGATGATATTCTCTTGGTACGCCGTCCAAGGATGTAACAGCAACAATCCCCAAGTACCAAAAAACATGCCGCTGCCTCTATGACGCGCTTTGATACCCGAGTAAAAGTATATACGAGTGCCGTTGGATCCCCCCTTTCCATTGCCAAGACCATGTCTGATTTTCTTTCCTCTAGTTCCGCCTCACACATGGGGTAAGTGACGGCTTCCTCCTATCCTCCTGTCTTCCAAGCCCTGGACATTTGTCAAGGACCCCTACCCAATCTTGCTTTGATCCTCGGCGTGTGGAGATACTTTTTCTTCCCTCCTTCCAATATATCGCTGATTCGCTGTTGTGGGCCAGACGTCCGATGTCGTACTTGGACGGCCCTAGCGTGGTCTTTTCCTAATCCACCCTTGTCCTCCGAGTTCCTCAACGCCCCCAAAGTGGGCGAGACGAGCACAGCATTCTCTAGACGCTGGCGAATGCTTCGGCTGGCAATTGAGCCTGCGTGGGGCTTAGTATTGGTTTTCGACGGTTCCAGATTTCGGATCATCTTACCTTTTTCTCGTGGAAGACTGCCAAGGCCCTGGTGAAGTCCCACGCGACGTCCGACAGGCACATTTCCGAGTATGTGGGTGTCATTGTCGTCTGCTTTGATAGTTCGACAATCATGGCCTGGCGCTGTTCTTGTTCTTGCGCTGACGGGGCTTGGCCCTCGGCAACGAAGATGTTGGGGAGCGGGTTGTAAGCCCTGAGGGAGAGCATGTCGCTCACGACGCGAATGGGGTTGCTGTTGGGTCGTCCGGGTCCCAGGACGAATGTGCGAGAAAAGCTTCGGAGACCCGTCTTACCGGACTTGTCACATTCTTCAAATTGACCATGCACGGAGATGATCATGCCGTCAACTCCACCTGCGGTCTGGCCGGTCGGGTCGGCGAGACCAGGCAGGAGATGGCAGTCCATAATGTACTTGCTGATGTCCGACTTGATGTCCGGGTGCTGTGTTTTCGGAAGGTCGTTCCAGAGGTTCCACGTCGCCTCCCTTCCGGTGATGAGTCTCGCGGCTCGGGCGGCTGAGGTCGTGATCTTCATCAAATTCCGAGACTGCTTGATGTATGAAGACCAGGGGAGCGGCTGTGGCAAATTCTCGTCCCTGACGGAATGGGTATCCACAGCCAGAGAGAATTGGCTGTTGTCGTCGTAGTACTTGGCCAGTAGACCTGTGCGGTCCGTGTCGAAGCCGAGGAAGAACTCGAGCAGGAAGGCCTCTCCGATGCCTGCTACGTCACGGAAGTCGGGTCCGCGCTGGGGAATCGGCTTTGGTCGGCCTGCTGCCTTGATTTCCGCAATCCGTTCTGGTGTCAATTGCTCACCATTCAGGATCTGCAGCTTGGGGAAGAAGTGCAACAGCTCGAGCACCACCTTGGGCTCCGCGACTGGCAGTGGGTTTCCCGTCAGGTACAGGGTCTCTAGCTTCTTGAGCTTCTGGCGCCATCTCCACAGGCCCGCGACAGACACGATCTGGTTCCCGCTGAGGTCGAGGTTCTTGAGATCGGGGAACGTATCCGCCATCTCCTCGACTTGCGCAACAGTGTCGATGTTATTGTTGGCCAGACTGATGCTGTGGATGGCATCGATCTTGGCTTGGGGTGTCTTGAAGAGCTCGTCGCAAATCCTCATCATGACCTTGAAGAGCTTCTCGGCCCTGTCTTTAGACTCCAGCATTCCCATTTGTATCAGGCCTTCGTCCTGATTCAGGGCGTCCAGTCTCAAGAGCTTGTTTTCCATGTCATAACGGAGTGACATGATGCTTTGGAGCTTCTGCTTTGTCTCTTGCGCTGCTGCGGATGCTTCGTTCGCCTTGGCGATCGATCCGTCACTATCAGAGATCTCCAACTGCGTTCCAGCAAACGTGAAAGTATTGACTTTGAGGATTTCCTCCGCATCTTCCTTGCTTGCCGCAATGTTGACCAAGTCCCCTCTCAAACTCGACTATTGATGGTTAGCGGTTTCACAGTCATTAACTTCATCCCAGCTACATAGAGGGCATACGCAACCGGTATGGGGCTGTGTGTCTCTCGCTTCGCGTGGTACCTGGCGTTGCAACGAGGCTGGTCCATCCGGCATCCCTATGTAGTTCCCCCGAGCCTCACGGCAACACTACATACCTTCTTGATGTGCACGGTTCTGTTGCGGCCGGACAGGGTGGTGGCTTTCCGCTCCAGGAACATCAACAGATCACGTAAACCGCCGTCGTCATTGCTTGCGGCCTTGCTCTCCTTCAGACCCTTGACGGTCAGCCAGACAAGGCCAGAGCTCTGTGGCTTCCTCCTTGATACCAGATCATTTCCATCGCCAGTGTCCAAGTGTCGGGCAATCGCTTGGTGTACTTTCGAGCCTGGCTTGCCGGAGGGAGCGCCAGATCTTGTTGATCCCCGAGGTCGCGAGTTGTTCGTATCAGCTGGGGCTGCTCTGCTGTTTGGTCGACGTGTGCCACTTCCTCCGGCGGCGCTACCCATGTCAAGGTCTCCGTCCCTGTCGACTTGGGTTCTGCCACCGCGGCGCTTCTGAATGCCGCCACCGCGCGACGTCTTGGCCCCAGCAGTAGAGTTACGGGTTTCGCGCGCAGGCTGCGACGTCATGCTGCGAGGAGCCCGTGGAGGCGCCATCTTCGTCGAGTTGTTGCGACGACTAAAAAGCGACAGGTGGTGTTCGGAGATGGGTGGAGAGAGGATTGTTGGTAGATGAGGTTCGCTTAATGAAAGCGAGAATGGAGACGGTAAAAAGAAGCCCGAGGTTCCGCTGAGCGCCGAGAAGAACTATGGAAACGATCGTGGAGGCGAAAAGAAATCGCTGTTATATTGTAGAGCGAACGGCCGTTGTCTTGTTTCAGGGGCGCGGACAGCTTCAGAGTACGTAGGCACCGGGTGCCGTGGCGCAGCCTGCAAAAAGAGCAGGTATAATTACGGCAACGTCTTTGATAAATTCGCAAAGGGAGCGATGAAGACGTGGCCAACACGGTAAAAGCAAAGACCGTGCAGCTTTATGGGTGGTGTCCTAGGTGAGGTGAGTGATGAAGTGAAAGGAATAGATGTGAAGAAATTCGTCTGTCGCGAAAAGCAGTGACGTTTGAGTCAGCCCCACTACAGGCCACCCACCAGGCAGGAACACTCAGGTCGCATGCGACCTTACCTGAACTGGATTAGCGTTCTTGCCGGCCATGGCTCAACCTACCTTAGGTAAACTTGCTGCTTTCAGTACGTAACCATGCAAGTACTTGAGTAGTTATCTTGGAGGGGTTGGACATTTTTTCACGGAATTTGGATTGTCCTTCAAAATAAATCTATTCCATTCGCATCAAGGATGTTTCAATGGTTTCTGCTTGTTGCATTGAAACTATCTCTGATTTCTGGCTTACAACCGCTAACTGTTGTCCTGCCAGCGTGTTCTTTCAGGGTTCTTCCTAGGTGCAGTACAAACACGGCAAACAGAGAGGGGGGGAGGAAGGATTAAAGAGACAATCAATCGGCCCTTGAGTTTTGAAATGGGAAGCTTTTCGTTCTGTTCGCACATCACATCATATCTCAGATAACGATTCCATGATCTTTCCATGATCTTTTCAGAAAAAGCCAGAGTTAGGACCATGGTTGCTGGCCAGCAGACGGGCTACAGCTCTGCGGACCTTACAACAGACCTCGGCCCCACTTGGAAACACTGGAGTGGGTCAACATCCCTATCGGGGATGGCGGATGGCATTAAACAATCAGAATCAGGTGACTCAGATACGCTTTCGCGTTGGGCTTGACGACGCGTCTGGCAAGGTCGCCACGCGAGCCCCTCATCACATAGGAAGAAGAGACAGATCGACGACTCCGTAGCAGGCAATTCTTCATAGCGACCGAGGAAAATCTCACTATGCTCACGGGTTTCCGGTGAACAACCAAACACATCACTCACTCATCGAGTGGGGCTTGATTGCTGTGCTCGCTATGGATTCTGACGAATACGACGACGACCTGGCAGACGAGGATTTGGTGGAGGCACTTAGCCAGAGCCAAACTGTGCCATCAAGCACACATGTGTTTGATGCGCAGACCACGCCTTCTAGGAGAATATCGTCAGTCACCAATACTCTAGCTTCGTCCTTCGGTCGGACCAACACGGGACGCCATTTTGAAGGCTCTGGTGCAAACACAGTGGCCAAGGTTACAGCGCCCAGTGTAAGTCTATATACCTTTGACAACGTATTTCTTCATCACTGCGATCTCGTCTCAAGCGGTTTCACAGGCACTTCAACGGGCAGCATCAACCCAACCTCTGAGAAACGAGTTGGATGACTTACCCTCGGATGCGTTCTCGTCTTCGCCGGAGCCTCGGTCTGCCGCACCGCCCACCAGGAACGCGGCATCTACGGCACCCAGAGCTCAGAATGGGCTGACTCGCACATCGTCGTCGACATTTCGGCAGACAACTCTACTAGGCGGAAGAGTGGCAGACGACGCATCCATCCAACCTTCTCAACCAGGGTTTGGCCGGGTCTACAGGGGAGACCGGCCAGCAGAAGCCCCTTCGCAACATGCCATCAACCGCGAAGCCATGAAGACCTGGTTATATCCAACCAATCTTGGAGCCACCAGAGACTATCAGTTTAGCATCGTCAAGAACGGGCTGTTCAACAACACACTTGTCGCGTTACCCACGGGTCTTGGCAAGACATTCATTGCCGCGACCGTCATGCTCAATTACTATCGCTGGACAAAAGATGCCAAGATTGTGTTCGTTGCGCCGACCAAACCCCTCGTATCGCAGCAGGTCGACGCTTGCTTCAACATTGTGGGAATACCTCGATCCGAGACGACGCTCCTTACAGGCGACACGGCACCGGCCCTCAGAGTCGATGAATGGTCGTCCAAACGAGTATTCTTCATGACGCCGCAGACGCTGCAGAACGACATCTCGCACGGCTATGCCGACCCGAAATCCATTGTTCTGCTAGTGATCGACGAAGCCCATCGCGCCACAGGCGAATACGCATACGCAAAGGTCGTCAAGAAGATACGGCAATTCAACCCCTATTTCCGACTACTGGCATTGACGGCGACACCAGGCTCAAAGATTGAGACTGTGCAAGAAATCATCGACAACCTCGGGATATCACACATCGAGATCCGGACCGAGGACTCGATCGATATCCGCCAATACGTCCACCAAAGAAACGTCGAGCAAGTTGTGCTTGATCCCTCTGACGAAATGTGCGAGATCAAGGATCTGTTCTCCAAAGCCCTGAAGCCGTTGATGGACAAGCTCACTCAGCAAAATATCTACTACGGCAGAGATCCCATGGCAATCACAACATACGGCCTGGTCAAGCAACAGCAGGATTGGTTCGCCAGCGTCGGACGCAAAACCAACCCCGGGGTGCAGTTTATGATGAGGGCCATTTTCAGCATTCTGCAGAGTCTCGCCCACGCGATCAAATTGCTCAATTTCCACGGTATTCGACCTTTCTACGAAAACCTGAAGGAGTTCCGGAGCGAGACCGAAGACAGAGGGGACAAGGGGTCCAAGTACAAGAAGCAAATAGTTAACGACAAAAGCTTTCAGGAAATGATGACCAAGGTGGAAAAGTGGCTTCGCACCGAAGGCTTCGTTGGCCATCCGAAGCTTGCCGCTCTGCAAGACACCGTTCTCAACCACTTCATGGACGCTGGTCAGACTTCCACTCGCATCATAGTGTTCAGCGAGTACAGGGACAGTGCCGAGGATATCGTCCGGGTACTAAACGTCCATAAACCGTTGATCAAGGCCACCGTGTTCGTTGGCCAGGCCGACTCGAAGCGGTCCGCAGGCATGAAGCAGAGCGAACAGATTGCAACGATCCAGAAGTTCAAAGACGGCGAATACAACATGCTGGTCGCAACGTCCATTGGTGAGGAGGGCTTGGACATTGGGCAAGTTGATCTCATCGTGTGCTACGACGCCTCATCTTCGCCCATCAGGATGCTCCAGCGTATGGGCAGAACAGGGCGAAAACGGGCCGGCAACATCGTACTCTTGCTGATGCGAGGCAAAGAGGAAGACGCCTTTGCACGGTCAAAAGACAACTACGCAGAGATGCAGAAGCTGATCTGCGAGGGGAGCAAATTCAACTTCCGCCACGACCTCTCGACCAGGATTGTGCCCAGGGACATCCGCCCGGAGGTGGTCATGGAGCACATTGAGATCCCCATCGAGAACACGCAGAACCCTTCCCTGCCGGAGCCCAAGAGGGGCAGGGCAAGGAAGAAGCTGCCCCCCAAGAAATTCCACCTGCCAGACGGTGTTGAGCTGGGCTTCATGAAGGTATCAGATATTGGTAAGAGCGGCGCGGCCCCCAAAAGAGGCCGCCCCAAGAAGCAAGAGCCGACAGAGGTCGACTTCGTCGCGGACGTGCCCTCGGTCAGCGCGGTCGTCCTCACAGAGGCACAATTGGCCGAGTTGGACAAGGTGTATCGGTCTCTACCCGCCAGTCGGGCCAAAATCGAAGAGACGGAAATGCCGAGTCTGGCTGCGTATCCCGCGCTTCAGCGACGCCTCCGGCCAGTACACAAAGTCCAACACAGCCAGCGAACGAAAAGATTTGTCAAGTTGTGCCAGAAATTCGCCAAGAACCAAGACACCAGAAGCCGCTACATACAGCCATTTGGAGAAGAGGACATGAGCCGATGGGAGGATATTCCGGTTCCGTCCTACGGTAGCGACACAGAAGATGAAGCGTTTGCAGGCAAAGGGACGGTCAGAGGGCGGCAGTTGACGATGGCGGTGTCGGACGACGACCACGCCGAGGAGTCACGGCCAAAGAAGCGCAGGTCGACCGGCGCGACCAAGCGTTCGGCGTTCGCATCTGCTGCAGCGCTGATGGACGACGACATGGACGACGACATGGACGACGTCGCGGACGAAGAGTCGCCGCCGCCGCGACGGCAACCGAAGGCGAAAAAGGCCGGGGCCGGAAGGGGGCGTGGCAAGAAGACCCCGAAGCTACGGGGACGCGGCATCAACAGCGACGAGCTCGGCGACGACTGCGACAGGGACAGCGATGCTCTGGACACGGATGGGTCGGACAGCGGAGGCGACCTGCTCGACTTCGTCGTCTCGGACAACCAACCCGTCGTCTCCAGCATCCCTCCGACGTCTTCGGTGCTGAAGGCCACGAGCCCAGCAACGGCCACGGCAGGCTCGGCGAAGCGCGACGAGGCTGCCCGGCCGTTTTATGTGCCGACGCAGTTCCCGGCGACGCAGGAGTCGGTCGACTCGTTGCCGGACCTCGACGACGTGCTTCTCAGTAGTAAAGGGAAGAGGAAGACGTCGCGGACGGTAGCGCCGACGGACGAGTCCGAGGAAGCGGGTGAGGATGAAGATGCTACCCCGCGACAACAGGCGGGAGCACGCCAGCAGAGGAGACGGCCAGTGTTTGAGAGCGACAGCGACGAGTAATGTTGATAGACACATGGACTGTGGCGGCTTCTCGCATGAATTCGTTGTGTCATGGATGGATCTGGACTGGCACGCCAGCATGGACAACATCGCTACATAGACACTACAGGGGAAGAACGCAATAATGACTCAAATGAACGTGTTGTATTACTCTGTTCTACTCTGGCCATGGCCACCACCGACCAGCCCCACCACCAAAGACACCTGACGACAATGCAAGCACACCCCCTCCTGATATCTGGATGGTCTCAAGGTTAGTAAACGATGTAACTAAATCCGATGCCAAAATGAAAAAAGAGACATTTGACCAGCAAATTTCAGAAACCTGAGTTAAAAGCACAACATCCCCACCCCACCAAACGCCGCCCCTACCCCCCGACGAAACAAGAGACGGCACATGACGGTGCAATAGTCCCAAGCCCATGTGCCGGTTCAAAGAGTAGGGTGTCTCACGAAAGGCGAGGCCGAAGGAGCGACGACCCTCCCAGCCCATTATCCAAACCCCTATCCCTCCCCGACCCCCCAACCCCCCCAAGGCACCTCCACCGGCCGTTGCCTTCGCGCTACCCTTGAGAACACACACGCAGCCCCCGGTATCCTGAGCTACAGAGCTCCCAGTGGAGAGTGCGCCGCAGTGTTCCCGGTGGTGGTGTGCGATCAGGTAAGAGCTCCGGCAGGCCGGCGAAGAGAACGCATGTGAGGGTGAAGAGAAAAAAGAGCAAAGCAGGGCCCAGAGATGGGTGGTGAAAGGGCCGCCTTGGAATGCCCGGGGCGTCTCAGACGGCTCTTCCTATGAGTATAAAAGGTTTTATGACTTCATCATATAATGGTCGTTTCTTGCGCGAGCCCCAAAAGCATGCGTCGGGAGCTCGACAAGTTCGGGGGAAAGTCCCCAAGGAAAAAGAGAGAAAGAAAACCAGGTTTGCAAGCTTACCTCTCTCTGACACGGGACTTCAGTCAATTGTCCGTGGTAGTTCGAGACACAGGAAGATGCGACGCGTCGAAGTCGAGATCTGCAGAGGCGAGGAAGCCCCCGTTGGCGGCGATGGGAGGCTGGTGAGGTTGAAGAGTGCTAGACGATGGAAATTTTCGCAGCAGAGAAAATGGTTTTGGAGAGTGGATGTGGAGACGGAGGATACTGTGGGTAGCTTCCGGCCAGCTGCCCGCAGGCTGTTTTAAAAAGATGGCATCTGGCGAGGGCCCGCCGGAGCTCCTACCAATCACGTAATGGAAGCGACAACTACCCTTACTTACCTAAGACGGAGGACTGCACACGCACACCTGGCAAGAGCTCCACGGAATGCAGGATGCGAGTTAGGTCTAAATATTGAAGATGCCAGCAATAAAATGCGAATTGGTTTCGAAACTGAGAATGTGGCTACGTAAGGATGGAGCTTGTGGTAGTGCACTGCTTGCAGCACGTGACCTTTTGCGCACATCAAGCGCGGTCGCCGTTTTAGTAATCATCGTGGGGACTTTAGCATTGCCTGTACACCTTTAGGTAGGCAGGTAGGTACGAGCAACACTGTGTCCCTACCTGCGAGGAGCAAGCTACAGCGAACTTCTGGAGAGGAGAGGGCATTATGTTGGCCACTACACCATATCGGAGTCGTTTTTATGTAGTCCTCTTCGGTGTGATGGCTGTTTCAGAACTGGTCCAACCAGCAGCCCGCCGCAGGAAGATGTCGGGGGCGGACAGATTCAAACCCAAGAAGGGTGGGAGAGGGGGAGACAACTCCAAGAACGGCAGGAGGGAAAGCATTAGCCTCGTACAATAGCGTCTGAGATTGGTTCCTTCTACCTATTTTGGTGTCTACCTACTTTTACCCTTTCCGTTTACCCTCACAGTCACCACCATCTCCTCATACGTGTTCCACGCGCAGATCCCTCCATCGCCTGAGCCCTTGCTTTGCCGTCAAGTCCCGTGGCGCATCGAAAAGTGAGGTCAAATATGGGGTGCGTCAGGTCAGATCTGGGCCCTGTGCTTTCGACGTCCAGCAGGATGCAAGACAATAGCGCAACGCTTGGCCTCGCCGTGAAGACTCACCACCAAACCAAACACGTCATTCCCGTAACCCCCCTTTCCACGGGTACCTGAATCTGTCCTGATATCCCCGTCCGCCCATATCGAACTCTGTCGACCGGTGGTTCCTTTTTTTTCTTCTTTCTCCAAGTTTTTTTTGGGGCGTTGTTTTTGTGTTGTTCGAAAGGGAAGCCAGAGCAAACTACAGTCCGGCAGTGCATGCGAGATGGCCTACAAACCAGTGACCGTCTCAGCGAATCACTCCACGGCATTGCTCAACGGATACTCTCAAGAACTGGTTTTTGTGTGGTTTAGGCAGAATCGCCGTATCAAAATTGAGCGAGATAACGTTTCTAAATCGTCCTCCTCAAACCACGTAGGAACTAGCCCCCAGACCCTCTCTGGTCGGGCTGTCCAACCACCAATCCTCTTTCCAGCCACGTCTTCTCTATGATCAATCTCATGTGAATCGAAAATGAGAAAAGAATCAAATCCAAGAGCAAGCTGAGTAGTTGTACGATTCCAATAATACAAAAAACGTAAAATAGAGGGGAAGGTCGAGCGTCCGACTCGCTCAAGCCCTCTCGAGGCTCTGTCCATACCCAGTCATTAAATCATAACCCAGTCCCGCCCCGAATGAATATTTTGTGTCACATACGACGGAGCCGCCGACGAGCGCTCCCATCGTGCCCATCTCCCGCCTTCCAGCACCGGTTTACTGACTCGGAAAGTTTTGATAGTCCATCCAGTCGATAGACTGGAACGGGTCCTGCGAAGTCTGGGAGTAACCCAAGCCAGCACTGGGCACCTCGCCAAAGAGGGGCTCGTATGTCTTGGTCACAGTGGTAGCCGGGAAGAGCTGGAAGTCGTTGCCGCAGAACTCATTGGCGCCAGTGAATGTGTCCTCGAAGCCTTCGTCCACCTCAGCCAGCGAGTTTGGGGTGTAGAGCATGGCATTACCCTGGCCAATGGGAGAAATGTGTGGGGCAATCTGAGCGGTGTCGATCTGAGGCTGGCAAGTGGGAACAGGTTGGTAAATGGGGAAGGCCATGTTCATCTTCTCGGCAAAAACAGCTCGGTCGGGAGTAGGGAGCTGAGCGTGGGCACCATAAATGTCCTCGTTCACAGTGAAGTCAGGGCCTTCCTGATACGAGTACGGGCCGTAAGAGACATCGGTGGAGGGGGTGTTGTGGTCCGGAGGAGACATCGACATGTCAAGCTGGCCATCAAATGGGCCCGAAGCGCCCAGGACTTGGTCGAACTCCTCGTCCGAGATGTATGAGGGGAACTCCATGCCGTCTATGTGAGAGGCCAAGTCGCCCACAGGGCCGATGGCATGCATGGGGGCGAGAATTGGGTCGTTGAAGTTGAACTGGTCCATTGGTGGAGGAGGAGTGGCAGCGCTGCTGGTGGAGGGAGTGGGCATGTGGATGAGCTGGGGGGTGGACTGTGTAACGCTGCCGGCATTGCTCGAGGGCTTCTTGCCGTTGGTCTTGGTGCGAACGTAATGCCAGCCGTGGGCCTTCTCCATGTGTTGTTTGCAGTTCGACTCACGCTTCGACTTGTACGGGCACGGCGAGAACAGGCACTCGTACATGGGCGGGGCCGACGAGTGCTTGTCGTTGTGGTGACGGTCCATCTCCTTCTCGGTGGGCCAGCCGTACTCGTGGTATTTGCAAGACTTGACGGGACACTTCCAGGGACGAGAGTGCGTCTTCTCGTGCTTGGTTAGGTCGCAAGGGCGCTTGAACTCCTTGGGGCAGCCGGGCTCACGGCACTTCTTGGGGGCGAGCTCCTCGGGGCTCGCGTTCTTCTTGCGGCGGGCCATGGAGCGCATAATCTCCTCGTCGTCCTCCAGCTGTTGGCTCAGGGAGCGCTTCATCTGAATGTGGCTCTTGGCGGCGTCGAGGTCGACCTCCAAGCCAGTCGCCATGGAAATGGCCTTGCCGTCCTTGCGGACGCGGACGAGCTCGGCAGGGCGTCCGTTCTCGGCGATGCCACCGAAAAGCTTGATTTCGTCGGTTCTGCGGAAGACGTCAGCTTGGTTAAGTGAGAGGCGGGAAGGGGTGCAGTACGGGTCAACGTCCATATCGCCAGCGTCTGATCCAGTTTCCTTGGCAGCGGCAAGTTGGCCGGCGTACTGGCGAATCTGTTCCACAAGATCGATAAAATAGCCGTTAGTGTAAGGGCGGTCGTTGGGTCGAGTCTGTTCTCGGTCGCTGAGGTATTCCACGGTGGCTTGAATGCAGCGGATCGACGTCAGGCAGAAATCAAGGTACAAAGCGGCGGTCTTGGTCCTCTCCTTCATCAACGATCGATAAGTATTTGCCCACACTCCAGTTTCATTCAGGAGCTGACTTACCGGTGCCATGAAGATGAGCGTCTTTTCAAGGTCTCTCAGGCAGATGATCTCCTTTTCTCTGATGCGCCTGGGGACGTCAAGAACAATCGCCTCGAAGTCCTTGAGGGCAGGCTTGGCCCGGAGCGGTCGGAGGACGTGCTCGTGGATGCGGTTGACAGCCCTGGAGCTCAGGGCGGGAAGCTTCTCCATGGTGGAAGAAGAAGTGTTGGCGGCAGACCTGGTGATGGCCGATGCCTTCTTTGATGCCGTGGTCGCAGGCTCTGTCTCGGCGGTGTGCGTAACAGAGGTGCCGAGTCCGCTGTCTGATTCATGATGTCTCGAGGAGCGGCGGGTTCTGGGGCGCAGAATGCGGCGTTCCGTCTCCTTTGACTTGTCCTTTGCCATTGCGGGGTCAATGACGGGAAGGTTGAGGAAGCCTCTGGGCACGGGAAGGCTGTCGTCGCGGAAGGACTTGGCGTTGGGGGAGACGAGGTTGATGTTGGACAGCGACTTGTCGATGTCGTCGACAATGAGCGCCATGCGGCGGCAGTGAGCATCAACAACGTCGTCCAGGTTGGTCTGGGAGCGTCGAAGGCTTGGAGGAGCAGTCAAGGCATCATCCGAGGAAGACGAAGTAGGACTGGTGGGAGAGTGGAAGGTAGCGCCCTTGCGGAAGCAGTTGGTCTTAAGACTGAGGCCACTGGCGGCAGGGGACTCCGGGCGAGTCACCGGGGTCCTGCGTCGAGGGTTGACGGAGACGGACATGGTGACGGTAATGACACGGGTGTCCAGAACTCTGTCAACTATGGCGTGTTAGATCTCTCGCGAGTTTATCGAGTAGGAGGTAGGGCTGAGGAGAGAGCACGGGGTGAGTCACGACCAGGACCACGCTGGTAGGCCCGATGCCCAAGTCCTAAACTCTTGGGCAGGCCCCGAGGTTTGGGATTGGTCAATGTGATGATGTGGCGGGAATTGTTTGAGATGGAAGAGGTATGGGCGACGTATATGAGAGCAGATCAAAGCCTTACGTTAGGATGGGATATTGGTATCGATGAGGACAATATCGGTGCTGTGAATGTGATACAACGGAAGGCCGGAAAAGCAGGCAGAAGGAGGCAGACAGCGAAGCAGGCAAGTCGATTTAAGTCGGGGCCAAAAACAGTCTGCCTAATTCTGAAGGGTTTTGGTGTGGGAAAAGCGATGCGAGACGATGGGCGGCTTGCAGTCGTAGTACGCGTCGGCGAATAGACGGGGATGGAAAAGGGAAGAAGAGTTGTTTCTTGACTGATCCGTGGGATGGCTCCGGATGAAAGACGAGAGGCGAGGTGAGCAGAGGGGGGGAGAGTCGAGGTTGATCAGACCCGCNNNGGGGGGGGGGGGGGGGGGGGATGAGTGGATTTGGACTGAGGAATGGCCGAAGATTGTCGGGGTTGATTAGAAAAGCAGCGCCAGCAAGCAACAAACAGCCAGGCCGGGAGTCCAAGGGCGCTGGAACGACTTGAGCGGAACCAGAACTCTGAGAGCGCCCGGGGCGAGAGGCTGCTGCCTAAACGGCTAACCAATAAGAGAACGTCGCGGCCGACCGGTGGAGGCGGAGCACGGGCTTTGCGGACCATGAAGGATCCGACCCCTGGTCCGCCAACGACCCTCGAAAGATACGTAGCTTTTCCCTCCTCGTTCACGTCCCTTCCTCTCTGGGAACCGCCTTGGCTACGTACCTGGCTACCTAAGGTGTCCCATTTCCTTCCTCATCGCGACATAGGTACGGATCCCTCTCTCATGTCAAGCTCCCACTGCTTAGGAATGGATTCTGGCAAATCTTTTCTGGTAGAAACCGCCTATCGGGTACCCCACGCGGTGCCAACGACACATTCCAGCATTTGAGACCCGCTGGTAGGGTCACCACAGGTCGGTGGCAGGCTGGTCAAACTGCAGAGTAGTACCAACAACCTCTCACAGACCCTGGCTAAGGTACTTAACGTATCGTGTAGTCCGTATCCGTACTCTGATAGGTACCTAAAACATTACACTCCTCTGCCACTGAACTCGATCTAGCGGCGTCAACCTTCAGCTTGTTTGCTGGACGACACACCACTACACGACAGCGTACGACAACCCCGAAAACCGGGAGGAACGATGTCTTGAGGAGTGACACTTCCCATTGCGACCTGCTATCAACGACATCGTCAGCACATCGATGCAATGCAACCCGGACAATGTCTTGAATCACCGTTGCCGTACAGATTGTAGTCGCGTTTGTCAGGTTTCTCGCAGTCACTCTGCGGCACCCGCTGACGCGCGCTGCAGCAGAGGCAGACGAATGCTTTGGTCTCTGAATGCTTCATGCCTGGTGACCAGGGAAGGGAAAACGCAACTCATCACGAAGCACTCTCTGTACGGATACCCGACGCCGGAATGGCTTATCGAATTGACGTCTGCCTTCTTTCCTGCTCATAAATCTCGACGGGCCCGGGGCCCCAGAGCAACGAGCAGAGCCAGGGCCAGGTTGGTGTGCGATCAGGAGGGCAGAGAGAGGAGTCCGTGAGAGCAGGGTGCGCTATCCGTCCGTAGGGCCCTTACGGATTCTCGTCCCTTGCGCAGCGTCACCGCCCAGATGGAGTCAACGCAGAGGGCTGGAATCGTGGATGGCGTTGTATCGCAAGGTTCGATCGAGTTTCAGCCAGAAGATGAGCTGGAGTGGACTGACCGGCCATCTTCATCTCGCACCGTTGCCAACGACTTGGCACTGCGACGTCGTCAAGCCCATTCATTACACGCATTGCACTGCACATTGACATAGAGATACGAGTAACTGGAAATGTGTATGCATGGCCAAGGTTTCAGGTGTCATATCAACATGGCGCGGTATAGCATCCCGCTGCGCTGCACAGCACCGCATTGCACACTTGCGAACAGCTGCTTTCCTGCTGCCACTCTGCTAGTATACTGAGGCTTTGAGGCCGCTCACGGTAGGGTGACAGGGGCCTTATGCACGGTACCTTTTCTTACGGATAGCGCGCGTGGGATTAGACTCAATTTGGCCGCACTCGCTTACCCCCGTCGGAAATCAGCCCATCACAACCAAAGTCCCAAACTAGATGCCGTCTATCAAACTCCACCCGCCAAGTCCATTCAGTGTCCACTGGATCGTTTCCGTCTCCGCCAACCTGGGAGAGTCCTGGTCGCTAAGAAAGAGAGTCTGGGTCCGGGACCGACTCCCCAAGCGAACAATTGGCTCCTCAATTCCGCTCACACAGAGCCCTCAGCCTCCTCCGCGGGGCCCTCAGGGTCGTAGCCATGCTTCCAAGTTCGCGACAAGACACCCCCTCCCCCCTTGACAACAACTACTCAAGCTAGCCAGCGGCTCCATTCTCGAATTGAGACCAACATTAGCCGTCGATGAAGCCACGGACGCTGCGGAAGTTGGCCAATCACGTCTTTGGTCATGGACCATCAAAAAGAGAGAGAGAAACCCCGAAATGGCCGCTCCGCGACTTCCGGTCCTCGACAAAGCTCGGCATTTTCGTCCGGCCGGCAGGACATTTGACCGCCCGATTAGCAGGGATCGGGACGGCCAGCGGGCGCTCTCGTCGCCATAAGCTCGCAGTATTACGGGCCTTGATCTGATTAGTAAAACAGAGTCCACCAGCCCGGTCCTAGGTCAGCCGAATGACGTTCGGCACAGAGCACGCGCTGATTGGGGGGTTGCACCGACCGGAACAGCACCGGGCCATCTCCCCGACGGAGTCGGTCGGACTGAAAGAGAGGGAAAAAAGAAGAAAAAAACACTCAACGTCTGTCTGGCGATTCCGCAGCTTCACGCAGATGGCCGTTCGTATTCCCCTATTCGGGATGCTGGCGGTCTGGGACACGAACATGGACAACATGGACAACATGGACAACATGGGCCATATGGATGTTTGTGTCTTGACTCGTCACCTGGCTTGCGTCGTTTGACGCTTGGCGCTCTGCTCTGACAGAACTGACGGCACTAGATTGCGCCGTCGCGCATACCACATTACGACTCATCACCCGCTGGGATTCGTACTCTGCCGTGTCTATTTCGTGCTGCACGGCACTTTGGCGCAAGGAACATCGCATGATGGATGCACCTATGCTCGCAGAAACACACTCAAATGACTTCGTCAACCAATTACGAATGCTCACCACCTCCAAGCACCCCCTAGTACTCTGTACACTAGGTACTGCCATCCTACAATGTCAACCCTACTTGTCCCCCCCCCCCCCCTCCTTCTCTCTCTGTGTGGCTTTCTGTCGCTCTCTCCACACGTAGGGCTGACGTGTTGTAGTCACTTCAGCGAGTTCGACTCGGGTCAATCCAAGCTTAATTGCCAATAGACTGAGGAAGCACGAAACTCAAAAAGCAAGCTAGCTTTTTGACTCAGAGTCGGTGCTCGGCCACTGTCCGTCTGCCGACTAGATTGCGTTCCAGCTACCTCAACTTGGCCTCTTCGTCACCAGTCCTCTGTTCCCCGAATCTCGTCCCCCGTATTCTGGGGCCTGAGGAGTCATGGCGCCGCAGAACGCAGAACGCAGGACGCAGGACGCAAGACGCAAGACGCAAGACGCAGGACGCAAACTTTACTGCAGTCCCATTGGCTCACGAAGCCCATCTTGGATGACACGTCCTCAACCACGAATCAGCGATCCCGGCCTTGGCTGTCTGTCTGCCCAGTCAGCCCTATGGATTCCCCCTCTCACCAATCAACTCAACGGGAATTGGGCAGCCTATCACCAAGCTCCGCTCCGCCGATCTCCTGCAAGTTGCGGCCACCTAGTACCAGACATTCAACCGCGTTGCCGCAAGGCATCAGCATTTCCGTCTCTTTGTTGGACAAATGCGACACGTACACTGTGTTCCTAGAACAGACACAAGACGCGGCACACCCACATCACACACACATTTTGCAGACGACATTCGTCCCACCTGACACAAGAGCAACAAGAGCTTAGCAAACGCAACCTATCCTCAATTAGGTCGAAACGAAGGCCACGAATCTGCATCGTCACGGCACTAATCTCGTCGTGTCAGTGAGCCAAGGTTGGCGGTAGCAACGTTTCCCGCTTCTGCCCTGAGCTTGTTTCTCTCGGCCTGGCCCTTTGGGAATCGCGTCGTTCCCAACCCATGCACGTCGGATTCCCTAAGAGCCCCCCCTCTTAAACCCAAACCTCTGTTTGGAGTGGCGGCACCCATTGGACATGGTTCGGTTCCGTTGGGGGCGAACCAGGTCGGACAGGGATTCGTGGATCGAATGTATTTGTCTCTATCTATCTATGGTATTGCTCGACGCACTCCTCTGACTGTCGGCGTTGGGATCGTCTCCCTTCAGCCACGGCCGGCTGAATCCTGACTATCGCAGCTGGTTGGGGGCCATTTGCCACATCTCCTCGACCTCGTCAAACAACTCGTCCAATGACATCTCTGTAATGTAATCCAAGCACACGGCGTGATCATCCCTGCTGGTTCGCTCCTCCGTGACGACGCTCAGTTGCGGGCTCCTCCTCGCTCTAACAGTGCTGCGGCCGAGGGGCTTCGCCTTCCTCGTCTCATTCTGGTTCTCCTTGGTCTTGGAGGTTTGCAGCGGCCGAGAGACGAGGTGCGCAGTCGAACCTCCGGGCCCGCCCAGCTCGTCGAATGCGCATCCCTCGGGGTCTGACGTAGAAGAACCACTTGCCCCTTGATCCTGGCTCTTGTGTACATCACGATGCGCTGGCTCTTGCTGCGCATGTTTGTGCCGTTGCTCCCGACGTTGGGCATCCTGCTGCTGCCGGCGGAGCCGTTCCTGCTGCGCAACCTCCTCGTACCGAGCGTTTACCCAAAGCGGCGGCCGATTCCGAGAAGCTTCGGGCGTCGCATCGCCACGGCCGGCCGCCGTCGGTACCACGCCATCGCGCCGGCTCCTCGACGATGCGGAGCGTTCCCGATGCGGACTCCCTTGTGGTTCTGTGACACCGTAAGCAGCATGAAACCCCGGGCGTCCTTGGACGGGCAGGTGCCCGTTGCCGACGAAGCCTTGCCGCTTGGAGGCAGTCGGGGTGGTCTCCTCCGGTCGCTGCGGCGAGTTGACGCCCAAGTCGCTAAGCACTGCTGCGTCAGCTTTCGTCTTGAGACACTGGGGACACTTGCCGTTGAGGGGATCGAGGATGGGCTTGAGGCGGCATTTCTCCTTGCTCGGGGACGTGCAGGTGAGGGAGAAGCAGGGGCAGATGAGGGCCAGCCAGGAGCTTTTCTGGCGCTGCTGATTTTGCCGCTGCTCCTCTTGGTATGACTGGTACTGGCTCATGGACGTCGCCGGGTAGCCGTATCGCCTCTGGCTCTTCTTCTGGTCGTCGCAGGCGATTTCTTCGACCTCGCTGTGCCGGCAGCCCGTGTAGATGGTTTGCTTTCTCCAGCACATCTTTGCTTACGGTCAGACTTTGTCAGTTTTCCTCTTGACTGTTTGATTTTTGGTTACGGTTGCAAGGTAGGTCACGGCTGTGGTTGTTTTCGTTTGACTGACTGTGTTGGGGACGCCCTGGTGACTGCGATGACGACGAGGTTGAGTATTATAGCGCGTATGAGAAACCTCGCCGGGACGGGTGAACGATACCTTGTGTCCCGGATCTCGTGCTCTGTTCGGCGATCTCTGGGAGAGGGACGACATCGGCAATGCAGGTTGTTCTGCAGAAGCATCCGAGGTGGTGTACGACCGCATTGTTCAGCCCTGCGTCTTCCCCTTATGGCTCTCAGCGAACAGCAAGGCGTATTACGGAACGGCCCCAAATGGATGCAGCTGGTAAAATCCTGAGGGAGAGCGAGTTCGTTTCTACCAGTTTCGCCTGTCTGTCATACGCTCTACGCTGTTCGCTCTACGCTGTTCGCCGGGCGAAGGATCGAAGCTCTAAAGCGGTGTTGCGATGAGTTATCGACGGGGAACGACGATGAGCAGGTGTCACAATATCAGACTCCCTTCGACTCTCCGTGTCAAAGAGGCTGCTCGTAGATGCCCGGGCGTTTTGTTTGCGGAGCCTCCATCCCTTGGGGGCTGGGTACGACAACAAGCCGGCCAAAATATCCCCCCCCCGGACCTCAAAACATCAGCAGAACATGCGTTTCGTCACTCTTTCAGGGCCAATGGAGAATATGGCAAAGAGAACAAAACGGTATCTCACAATGTCGTTGTGGACGTGTTTCAAACCCACAGCCTATGTGGTTCTAGGTGCCTGGTCGAAAGATTCTTTCTCGGGCAAGGGGAAGCGGCCAGATCCCACGACAGCCCGTGTCCCTTTCAGGCCACAAACTCAGGCTTCCTTTGCTTCGTGAGCAAGGGGCGGGCCATCGCCCTGGCTCCTCAAGAAGTGCTTGTCTTGGGGTTTGGAACAAGGGAACGACATACATAGAAACTCTAGTCTTTGAGCGTGTATGAGTCAAAAGAAGTCCGGCCGCCCTCTCCCAAGTGACTGTCGGCTCGGATCTTCACCTTGACTCCTGACCTCTCTTCCTATTCCTGCTCTTGTCATAAAATACTAACGACATACCAACACCCAAGCAAAGAATGGGTCTCTCATGGCCATCCCTGGGACGTTGGACGTCCCGCCGAACCCAGGCGCCCGAACAGTCGCTCGAACCGCTCCGGCTCTCGCCTGTCGGCCGCGTCACGGCAACGACGCTGTGCTACTCCCCCAGCGACGGACACCAGTCGTTTCCCTCGTCCCGTCCCACGCCCTATGACGAGACATTCCCGTCGCCGCCTTCTACCCCGTCCACGGATGAGCACCACCACCGCCATCATCATCATCGTCAAGAACGACAAAAGTGCCCGACCGGCCCGTTCAAAGTCCAGACCCACGGTGTCGAGGAGACCGAAGCAATACTCCGAGGTGAGTCCTCCCGCGCCCTCGTCGCGCTGCGCCGGCGGCAGGAGGAGGCTGAACGTCGTCTGAGAAGCGAGGGGAGCGAAGCGGATTCGAACTTCTGGGCGAGGGCCGTTTCCGTTGCTCGGAGGCGGGGGGAAGAGAAGACGGCTGCGCGGGAGCAGCAGCATCAGCAGCAGCGGAAGCAGTGGCGGCGGTGGCAGAAGGAGCGGCGCCACGGTGACGAAGACGATCGATATCACCACGACCGCCGCGGACGGTACACCGACGTGGAACCGGGAGAGGGGCGTGGCGGGGCGAAAGAGGTAAATCCTTCGGGGCACTGGGAGGACTTGCAGGCGCTTGACGGGAACGCGGACGGTGCTGATGCGGAGCGTAGGTCGAGTATGTGGCGAGAGAGCCCGGCGAGAACGGAAAAAGTCCCTCGTCTGCCGAGCCTGCTCTTCCCTGAATTTGGGAAGATGGTTGCCGAAGTCGGGATCCCCTCGACGCACGAGGGGAGTGATGCTTCCCCTGTTCACGGGCACCACGGGGATGGCACAGGGACGGGCACCCCCTTGGACGAGAGTCCGAAGTCGATGGATAGGCTCCTGGATTGTCCCAACGACTCTGCTGAAGTGATCGTTGGAGGTGGCCAAGCGAGTGCCGAGCAATCGATGCGGGACGGGTTGGACATGTGCCGTCCCGCGACGGAGGATTTCGAAGGCTGGCAGATGAACGAGGAGAACAAGTCTCCCCACGAACCGACGGGCTATGACATCCCTCGTCCTGCCACCGGGCTAGGTTGGTACGATGACGACGAGTGGTCGCTCCGTTCCACCGTCAACCATTTCTCCGCAGAACCAGACGGACGCTGGACAGACGAAACGACAACACGGACGATCACGGTCAAAACCCAGCACTTCCCCGTCCGAAAGGACTCCCTGCATCATAGTTCGCCCCTTGACCACGAGTTCTCTCCTACAGTATCCTCGACGGAAACAGAAGACAGCCCATTTCCGGAAGAAGACGTCTCGGCCGGGCCGAGCCCGTCGATGAGCACCATCATCAACAACTCAAACGCCTTCCTTCAACCCAGCACGGAAGACGACGACGACGACGACTACTACGACTGGGTGAGACAGAGACGTAAGATACAAACCCCCGTCTCATACGGCCACGTAGAATACCCCTCCTACGCCAACGACGGGCCCTTCTCCAGCTCGATTTCTCACGGTCCCGACTCCGCCTCCCCGGCGTCTTCGGAGTTATCCCCTCTCTCCTGCGAGGAGGAACAAGACATCGACGACCTCCTCGACATCTACGCCGCCACCGCCTCCTCAGACCCGATCCCTTCCCTCCCTTCGACCCACGAGAACGACGTCCTCCCCCTCCTCCCCCCTTGGCTCCCCTACCACCCATCCGCCGCCGCGCCTCTCGCCACCATCGCCCGCGGTCTCTCCCTCCCTCCCACGACCCCCTTCGACGTCCTCCAGGACCACCTCGCCCGCAACGCAAACATCCTCCGCTACCTCATCCTCCACTGCATCCCATCCCCCTCCACCAACCCCGTCGAACAGGCCAACGACCTCGTCGAGCCGATCCTCCCGCCCCCGCTGCCGGCGCACCCGTCCTTCGCCGATAAATACCCCCAGCACCCGCGCCGCCGCGAATACACCCGCCTCCTGCAGGCCGTCCGCTCCGTCCGCTGGTCCGCCGGCGCCATCGTCGACATGCTCGCCGTCGTCGACTTCCCACAGACGGCCCCGCTGCCGTCTTTTTCGTCGCCGGGCCGCAGCCTTCGCCCCTCGACGGCGCTGCCCATGTTCCGCAAGCTGCGCACCGCCGACGCCCAGAGGAAGGGCTGCCTCACCTCCGCCCAGCTGCACAGCCTGCACCGCCACGGCGTGTCGCTCCTCGACGTGCTGCAGATGAACGACGTGCCCAAGGTGGTAACGCGTGGGCTGGGCGGCCGGCTCATCGAGGCGGCCGAGAGCGGCGCGCTGTGCGTCGCGAGGGATTGCAACCTGCTCGACGAGGAGGGCGCGCTTCTGGACCTGCTGGCGGACCCGGACGAGCCGCCCCTGAAGACCCCGGGATGCGAGGGGAGGGGGGCGGTCGGGAAGGGGAGCGGGTTGAGGAACTGCGTGGACGTGAACGGGGATGATGGGGACGACGAGACGGATGACGACGAGATTGGAGGGCACGATGGGGAATCGGTTGCCCGGGATAGCGAGGCCGCCGAGCACGTCATCGACGACGACGCACCGTACATCGTAAGCCCCCTATCGCCCGAGGCGACCACCGGTGATCACGGCTGGGACCACCAGCGAGGCGACGTGTCGCCGCTGGTGGCGTCCCATCGCACGCGGGACCTCGAGGCTCTGCTTCATCACGTCCGTCCTCTGTCCTCGACACGAGACGGTCAGGCCGGCGAGGATGAGGAGGCCGCCCCAACGAGCCCCTGGATGCAGCATTCCTACGAGCTCGGGGCAGCAGCGGCGTCGGTGGTCGTCGACGCGGACGCGCTCGAGGACCCGGCGGTGCGGATGTTCATGCAGGACATGGGGTTCGGCGTCGACGACTTCCGGCTCGCGCCGGGGCATAGGACGAGCTGGGGCGTGGACCTCGGGGGCATGTTGAGCGAGTAGATTCTTGGTTTTTCTTTTGTTTTATGTTTCCCTTTCTCCCCCCCCCCCCCCCCCCCCCC
>PUHP01000093.1:0-15384 GCA_006783085.1 Colletotrichum shisoi | reverse complement strand
AGCAGAACAATCATCGTGGGACCGGCCCCCCCCCCCTTCTCTTATTTCCTTCCAAGTTGGTTTTCTTCACGAAAGGCGTGGTGGCATGGATAGAAGGTGGGAAGACGAAGGTGGGAGGGGCCAACGTGTATCAACAAACGCCACATTGTAATCAATCCAAGGTTAACGTTTTCCATGTCAACTTTTACACGTATACCCGTACACACATCTAGAGAAGAAGGCGGCATCTTTCATCTGATCTCGTCACACGTGCGCCCACCCGTTGTACACGAGGACCTGACCCTCGTTGATCAGACAGTCGACCCCCCTCTCCCGCCTCCCCTCCCCCTCGGCCTCCCACTCCCTTATCCTCCTCTTGACGACCCACTCATTGACGGCGTCGCTCGTGAACCACCGTCTGATACCGGCCTCCCAGCCTCCGACGATGATCCTCCAGACCGAGAGCCAGCTGTCGCGCTCCGGGTGCGTCGCCGCGTACGCCTCGGGCGAGTACCCGACCCGCACCCTCGGGTTCAGGTACACCCCGAGGCTCTCCGACAGCGGGTTGTCGACGTGGATCAGGCAGCACTCGCTCGCCTCGAGGTGCTTCTCCTCGGCCAGCGAGTCGGGCACGGCGCGGAACGCCAACCTTCCCCGGCCGCCCTTCTCCCGGGACGTCGCCAGGAATGGCGCGGCGGGCATCGCCACGATGCCGTTCCAGCAGCTCCGCACCGGCACGGCGTCCGAGTATGCCGTCATCGCCTCCCTGCTCCGCCGCGACCGGAAGTACGGCCACGTCTGCATCAGGTGCGCCTGCCCATCCGAGTCTCGCAGCGCGAACGTGTCGTAGTAGGACGGCGGGTGCGAGAAGTCAAGCGAGCACGCCGCGGCGTAGAGGCCGTTGTTGGTGTCGAGCAGGGCGAGGACGTCTTCGGTCTGCGTGCGATGATGCGTCAGTCCGCGTGTCCCTACTTCACTGCTTCTGCCATAGTCATAGCCACCACCTAGACGAGAGAGACAAGGAAAAGAGAGAGGCCTACCGTAAACACAACATCGTTGAGGAATATCACCTTATCAAAAACCTCGCCCTCCTCCCCCCGCGCCCATAGGTCCTTTAGCGTCAGGTTCCTCAACCTCGCTAGGAAGGGGATCCGCCTCATCTCCCTCCGGCCCCTCGCCGTCCGGATCCAGCCCTCTTTCTCCTCACCATCGGCGGGCACCGCCTCGACCTCCTCGAGGTGCGACCTGTCGTCTAGCACGACGTTCCGCCGCACCCCTCTCCTCTCGAGCTCCTCGTCGAGCGCCCGCAGCGCCGCCTTGCTGTCGTCCCAGCTCCCACTCTCGTACACGCTCACGAACACGTTGTCCCGCCCAAGCGCGTCGACAAGAGCCAGCACCGCGCCCGCCCAGTGTTCCCGGATCAGCGCTGCGTCGTTGTAGTGCATGCCGGCGATGTACACCCGCTCGGTGCGCCGCGGCCGGGTCGGGTCGTGCCGCGGCGCCCCCGTCACGATGCGCTGCACGCGCAGGGCGTCGAGGAAGGTGTACACGGCGAAGACAAGAACGAGGTTGCGGAGACCGCGCGAGCGGAGGAAGCGCCGCGCGCTGAGGCGCAGGCCGTTGAGGAGGCCCATTAGAAAGGGCGAAAGAGGGGGGGGGTTGATTCCGTGTGTGATCTCGAGCTCGCTCCGTGGACTCGGAAGACAGAGTCGGCTGACTAATGGCGGTGACTGATCAGCCGTGACGGTAGGTATACACGAACAAACTCAACAAGCGAAACCTTTTTGCAGCGAGCGCCATTGAAGAAGTCGGGAATGTGCCAGTCGGGCATGTCATCGCTCGTTAACCGACCTCACCTCACTCTCTCTTGTACTCTGTACCGGCCAAGACAAGCAAAAGCTGCCAACGAGACCCGTTTGCCGTTAGCTGTCCCAGAAATACGATTATGTCGGTCTCGGCAGCGGGACAGGGGGGCTGCACCTGGACTCCTAGAGGCAGGAGAGGTCTCCGACCTGGACCCCCCATACCTACCTACCTTACCTTTCTAGGCAGCCATCAAGGGAACCGGTGTCGTTGGAAGATGGGGCGAACAGGGTCCATTTTAGGGGCACAGCTACTGACTGCATCAAGCTACAGGGCACATCCCTTTCCCCCCCTTGGACCCGACTGACACGAGTAATACATGTATTCTGTGACACTACGAATACATGGTTGGCGCCGCAATGCCGTTTCATGACTTTTGTTCCAATGTGTGTCGTTCGTTCTAGAACACGCAGTTGGCACGTCGTCAATATCCTTCAATCATAATGTTGCGAACAGGGCACCGTGGTTTTCGGTACTTTTTCTTATCACTGACTCAAGAAAACTAGTTGTACACTCCAGGACGCCGCCTTTCGTTTGTCGTCTCGTCTTACAATCGCAAGCTGAACCCTCCCTCGTCCTTCCTCGGGCTCCTTGGTTACTGTATTTCCCTTGACCCTGTTTCTACTTCAGGTCGAGCTGGACGTCACGACAAGGGTTGGTCCGACTTTTCAAAGGAGACATCATATAATCACCCTGGCAATCCCGCGCGGGTCTTGATTGTCGGGTTGCGGCCTTTGCTTATTTGGCAAAGTGCAGATCGTAGCCGAGCCACTTGCGACGGACAACTTCATCAACACTCAGACCGGGGTAGCCGTACGTCAGCGGCAGGAAGAAGTACCAGCCGGCGAGAGCAATGAGCAGGATGACGCCGCAAGCAATCCACGCCCCGACGAGGCTCTGGCCCGCGAACCGCTCGCGCGCCGAAATGTGCCTCTTGGGCCCGTCGGCCTTCTTGTTGCCCTTGATGGCCTGGTATCCCTCCTCGGGCGCCGGCTCGGCCGTGAAGATGAACTCCAACAGCGCACCGGCGACCAGACAAGAAGCGAGGTGAGCCGGCAGGTAGTGATGCAGGAACAGTTGACGGCCCATCAGGTAAAAGGGGAGATAGTGAGTTGCCCAGGCCAGGAAGAAGAAACCGGTCGAGTTGTACAGCCGCGAACGGGTGCCTGTGGGACATGGTTAGCATTCGCTTTCCGATTTGCGGGACACGCATGGAACTTACGGTGGTCAAGAGCGTCAATGCCCCGTCTAAGTGACACCTGGTCCGCGCCGATGATACCGGCAAAGACAGCCAACAGACTGCTTGCGAGCCACCATCCGATAGGGTTTCCGAGGAAGTAGATCTGCTGACGCGTATCGTTCTGCGTCCAGAAGCTGACGCCGCGTAGCAGGAATGGCCACTGGTAAGGGTGGCTGGCGTACGGGTGGCTGCTGGTCAGCTGGTTGTTGTGCCAGAACATGGACCGCTGCAGCTCAAACCACTTGCGGAAAAAGGACAACGTCTTGACTTCCTTCTCGGGTTTCTCGCGTCTCTTTGAATCCAACGGAACCGAGGGGAGGTCCTCGACGAACCAGATGTTCGAGCTCGGTGCCAACTGCTTGTTGCCATTGATCTCCTGCTGCTTGTGTCCCCACTCGGGAAGGGGAGTCGTGTGGGTCCACATGGCAACCTTGCTGGGGTTGTGGATAAGCTTGAAGTGGCTCGAAATGCTCCTGAACTCCTGGCCAGGCTTTCCGTTCTCGACTCGAATCTCGAAAAGCGTATCATTCAGACGGTCGCCGTTAGCATCAGTCAAAGGAACCGTCGTGAACTCCTGGTTCGTGGGGTAGTACGGCGAGGCCACATCGTGAGACAACAGCATCGTGTCAGTCCCCAGGTGCCTCAGACGAACGACGTCCTGGTTCCGGACGGGCTTGCCAGGCTTTTGGTCGTCGACCAGGGGGATGATTTGCCAGTAGTTGTTGGTGTCGTTGTACGGGTATCCGGTGACCTGCTGGCCCTGGCTGGAAACACGGCCGTCGTCGTAGCGCAGAGGGTAGTGGTCCTCGTGGCTGTGGAGATACGTCTTAGTCTCCTTGTGGCGGAGCGTGATTGTGTCGTAGTACTCAACGCTCAGCGAGTTGGCCAACATGACGTTGTCGCTCAGCGTTTCTTGAAACTCGGGGGTCATGAAGTCGTCGCCGGGACCGGACCGGGTCAAGACAGCAAAGTGCACCTGGAACCAGAAGAGGTAGAATATGAAAGGCAGGATGATCAGGCCAAAGGCACGGGCCGCAAAGTGCTTGCCGAACTCGGTAAGGCTGAGGGCGCCGCCGGGTCTCTTGATGTCTAGCAGGGTCCAGAGATCGATAACCACCGCCGATCCGATCGTGACGAAGGCGAAGAGGCCAACGTACTTGGTCGAGATATCGGCAGACAGAGCGAAACCGGTGAGAACAAGCCACTTCCACCACTTGCGCGAGAAGGGCTCGTGCCGCAGCTTGTAGAACTTGATGTAGCAGAGCAAGCTGCACGCCATGGCGAAGACGAGAGTGGCGTCCAGGAGGATCAATCGGGTCTGGCCAATGTGGGCGTTGTCGAGCAAAACGAGCCCGGCGGCCAACAGGCAGGCAGGCAAGCTGTAACCGGACTCCCACATGATGAGGTAGGTGACGGAGACGGTCAGGGCGCCGAGGATGGCGGGCAGGGCTCGGAAGGCAACATAGGGCACCTTGTTGGAGATGTACGAGTCGCCAATGTTCTCGAAGTGGAAGTGCCCGTCGTAGCCAACAAGCCATCCCATAAGAGCAAAGAGGAGCTTTCCGAACGGGGGATGGACATCGAAGAAGTAGGTTCTCTCCAGGTAGTACGAAGCAAACTATCGAGAGGCGGCCGTGTTAGCTGAGGCTGTCCAATTGTTTCGAGGACCAGGTCGAGACGGAAATCCCGAGTGGAAGCTGCGTCGACATACCTTGCCAAAGTGCACCTCGTCGAAGACGACCTCATTGGGATGGCTGATGCCCCAGAACCGGGTCACAAAGGCGAGGACGGTGGTGATGAAGAGGCCGAAGCCGTACTCGCGCCCCGAGCCGGTGCGCTTGTTCTTCGCAACCGACTTGTTCAGTGCGTTGGCGATGTCGTCAGCAGCGGCGCCCGGCGTCGTGGGCCGCTTCGCATTGGTGCGCTGGCGAACGCTGCCCTGCGGGGTGGCAGTCGTCGACGCCATGATTCGCGTGGGGGAGTTCGAAGTCAACGGGGACAAAAGAGCTGCTCGCAGTGGAGATTGTCAGCGAAAAGAATAAGGAATAGCCTTGTAGGCAGCAAGAGGTTTTGTGCGAGAGCTGGGAGATACGTCGGCCCTCCAGCAGGATCTCAGGTCGAAAAAAAGAGAAGGACAGATAGCTCCAACTGATGGAACCCGATAGGGCGGGAAGAAGGGTACGTATCGCTTTGTCAAGCTATACCCAAGGGAGTGCAGCACCTCAGGGGCTTCGCAGCTGGGTACTTACACGCTTATGGAGGGGGGAAGTGGACCACGCCAGCCTTCACGTCACACTGATGAAAGGGAGAAAGGAAGGGAATACAGGAAGAAAGTGAGGCCTCAAGGAGTGACTGAAGAGGAAGAAGTTGTGAAAGAAATTGAGAAGAAAAGAGGCCGGCTTCGAATATCGCGACTGTGAAGACGGAGGAGACTAGAAATGGACAAGGGGAAGATTAATGGATTGATCGCCCCTAGGAAACTCTTTCTCTCACGCGGAAAAATCACCTACCTAGGTAGATATCCGTACCCAAGATTGGATGGCCCCCCCAAGGGACACACTTCAGCAGGGATTGATGACTTCTGGGACTGCTTGTGGATTGGACACTTGGCCAAAGCGAGAGAGCTGCCATCCATTGGATGAGTTGATCCAATTGGACGAAGCTGCGCTAACAATTTCGGGTCAGTGTTCCAAGGGCGGGTTGGGGGGCGGCGCTCAGACTCGAGGGAGCTATCAGCCCACCTTCCCACCTTCCGCGCGCCATCGGGTGATTGCTACGATAAGATAAGGGGTTTCCCTTGATGGACTGAGTCCGAGAGAGCATCTAATACAAGAAGCACTCTCGTTGTCTGGGCAAAAGTTGACGGGGATATTCTCCGACAAGTACTCTATACACGCGCGAATGTGAGCTTCAAGCATAACTTGCATTCCAAGGAAGAGGCAGGTTCGGCTAGGTCGGACACAACGATATACTCTCATCCCACGATGCAGGGCCAACCCATGACTTGATCCGGCTATCGAAACCGGTGAGTCGTCGCATGGTGAGATGGCAACTCGAAGTGCCAATGGGAGATGTAGTATTCAGTTCCGGGCCACGAAGGAAGATAGTACCTCAATTGACTCGATACAGAGCTCAGTTGACAACCTGACACCTTGGTGCGTTGCCGCACTGTCTAGCCCGGGCGCCTTACGTAGGTTGGTAGGGTACCTAAACGTCCGCCACTACCCGCCCGGGGCTCTAGGAGACTTTCAACCGCCGAAGAACGGAGCTCGAGTGCAACGGCGGGGTCGGTCGTCCGAGTCCCGCTCCCCCCCCCTCAAAGGTGAACTTTACGTGCTCTCTCTCAACCGCCCCGATCGAAACCCCCTCCAATCGCTCGAAAAATAAATCCCCACGGTGTATTTTTTTCCCAAATGTCATCGCTCCTTAGATCCGTCACCAGATTCTCATCCCGTACCGCCATCCGCCCATCCCCCTCCCTCCTGACAAAGTTCCGGCCTCAGCCCTTCAGCCTCCACGCCTCCAAGATGTCTGACCAGTCCATCGTCTTCACCAAGAACGCCCCGGCCCGTGAGTCCTCTCACTTCTCCCATTTCCGCTGTCGTCAGTGACGCATGCGGGTAGTCTTGAGAAAGCATTTGCTGACTGGCTTCTGGCTTCGCCAATGAACAGCTGTTGGTCCTTACGTATGAGTCTCCGTGGTCAATGTTTTCTGCGATTGACATCGCCCTTCAGACTAACCGTGACTCCCCCTTCCTCAGTCCCAGGCCATCAAGACCCCCACCGCCATCTACTGCTCCGGCCAGATCCCCCTTACCCCCGAGGGCAACCTCCTCGAGGGCTCCATCACGGACAAGACCAAGCAGTGCATCGCCAACCTCGAGGCTGTCCTCGTCGAGGCCGGCTCCTCCATTCAGAAGGTCGTCAAGGTCAACATCTTCCTCGCCGACATGGGCAGCTTCGCTGTGAGTCCTCCTTGTCTCTTTTCCCTCATGCGTTCCCCTCTCGTCACACCCCCGACGTTTTGTTCACGTTTCCCTGACACACCCCCCCCAGGAGATGAACGGCGAGTACGAGAAGTGGTTCACCCACAAGCCCGCCCGCAGCTGCGTTGCTGTCAAGACCCTCCCTAAGAACGTCGATGTCGAGATCGAGGCCATCGCCCTTCCCTAGGCACCTCTTGGGTGTCGGAGCCAGGTAGATTTACAATTCAAAACAGTCAAAACGTGAGCATAAGCCCGCGGGCCTCAGGCGGTCTAAGCTTTTCTCGTGACCCTGTGATGCTTGTCCATTGGTTCCAGGTGTACCGCCGAAGTCGGCTCTACCAGCATTCCTTTGTGTAGTCCGAAAATCAGGAACCATACACGACCCGTAGGTCGGTTGATCCTTGAATATAGCCATACTTGTTGTGCCGGGCTCGATAAGCGATATGCTAGCTCATATCGTATCGATAGCTAGACATACATCACACCATCGCAAGAAACTAGTCCCTCCTCACACTGGTCCTTTAGCTCATTATAGCAGTGCCCACAAGCCTCAATTCTGTCACAGTTGAACTTGAGTCATTTACAAGCCTCCCCTGGACACGTTAAATGTAGGTAATGTGCAGAAAGGTAGCTCGATGTTCTACAACGCCCTTCCGTCTATCGGTACACTTCCGCCCCTTTCTGGCAGAGCCGCCACCAAGCCAAAGCTCCAAGAAGGCTGCCCCACAATCACATCCGTTCGTAGTAGTCGCATAGTCGTCTATTCCTCGTCGTCGTCGGCCGCCTCGGCGTACTTGTGGCGGATGTCCTTCCATTGGCGCTATGTCCGACCCCTTGTTAGCAAACCATGCTCGACTGCGTGACCCGATGGTTCTTCCGAGCAGCAATTCCCCCCCTGGAACAGTTTTTTTATAACGCAAGAAGATGGGATATCCTTACGCCGCGGTTCAGATGGTCCCAGTACTTGTTCATCGCGCCGTTGAAGCCCCTAGAGCGCAATATGTCAGCCCACTGTCATTCCCTTCTCCCGCTTCGATACGCCCCGGCTTTAGCGGTCCTGCCCCCCCCCTCTTTGGAATTTTGCAGTAATCAATCTTTGCCCTGGTCGAACAGGCAAGTCCGCTGGATGAGAAAGTCTCCAAGAGGCTGCGGCCGGAACCAAAGCCAGGCGGGGATGTTTCCTCTCTCTCTCTCTCTCTCTCTCTCTCAATTACACTATCGATGCGGTCGTTATCCACGACTACTATCACTACTATCACTACTACTACTACAACTACAACTTCCATCCCGTCTCCAGATGGAATACAATGAATTCGCTTTCGTTGTCGCTGGAAACCCGACCATGCGTGTGTGCGTGCTGTGCTGTGCCGTCTAGGTCGTCCCTCTCCCCTCAGCATGCGTGCGTTGCCTCGACAATCTCATCCCGCGAGATCTGGGTATCGTGCTTTTTTTGTCCCCTTTTTTCCTCCTCCTCCTCCTCCCACTCCTTCTCCCCTCTTTTTCGCCGTAAGAAAACCGGATTAAAAACCGAGAACCCGACATGCCCGCTCTCTCTTTCATCAAACCTGCTTCAGGCTCCCCCAGTCCGACGACGAGTGCGTCCTCAGCTCGAGCCGAGGGGGCCCGCCGTCTTCCGGTATGGACGGCAGCCGGCCCCGGGGCACCGTCCCCTCCCAGGCGGCCTCCCAGGACTTCCTCGCCTCGATCTCGTGGCGCTGCCAGTTCGGCGTGCCCCCCGTCCCGGATCCCTGGCCGGAGGAGCCCTCGGTCCCCGGTGCGAGCCACCCCTCGCGTCGGCCGTCGATCGAGTTCGCCCGGGGATTGAAGACCCAGTCGTCGTGGGTGGTGGTGGTGGTGTTGTTGTTGTTGTTGTTGTTGTTGTTGTTGTTATCGTCGTTGTTGTTGTTGTCGTCGTTGTTGTCGTCGTTGTTGTCGTCGTTGTTGTCGTCGTTGTTATCGTCGTTGTTGTTGTTGTTGTTGTTGTTGTTGTTGTTGTTGTTGTTGTTGATGTTGTCCTTGTTGTCGTTGTTGTTGTTGTTGATGTTGTTCGGCTCGCTCTGGACCTCCAAATCCTCCTTTGGCGCCGTCGTCCCCATCGGCTGGCCGGTCAGGATCGCCAGCTCCGTGTCGAAGTCGGTTCGGTAGTTCGGGCTGGGCTCCCGCTCCGACATGGCGGCCTCGGCGCGCGTCGGTCTCGTCTGCTTCTTGGTCGTCATGATGCTCCACATGTACGACGACGAGTGCGTGGGCTTCCGTCTGACGTTGCGCGCCGTCCGCGGGAGGTTGCCCGTCGGCTTCGGCTCGTTTCTTCGTATGCGTTCGTAGAGGATGTTGGTCGACGGCAGACACGCGCAGACGACGCCAATCACAATCTCCAGCGCCCTTTCTTATGCAACGCCGCGTTTGTCAGCTTGCTGAAGAACCGGGTTTTGGGTTTTGGGTCTTGGGTCTTGGGTCTTGGGTGTAGAACAGAAACGTCTTCCCTCATCCCTCATCCCTCATCCCTCATCTCCCTCCCCTTTCACGCGCGCGCCTCCCAAGTACAACTTACGTTACAATGTCCAGCAAGACAAAATCGGCCGTCACGTCGGTGGACCCGAGGAACTGTACGACGAGAAACATGCGGAAGACGGTCATGGCCGTCGCGATGCCCCCCGCGCCGAGGAGCGTCAGGATCTTGAGCTTCTTCCGCAGGGGCATGCGCAGGCCCCAGAGCAGCGGGATCGGGAGGGCGAGGATGGCGAAGTCGGTGATGATGGCCAGGCTCAGGTCGGCGATGAAGACCTTGCGCTGGTTCAGGCACGTGGGGTTCGGCGTCTTGGGGTCCCAGAAGGCCGAGATGGGCAGGCAGATGAGGGTCTTGATCGTCTGCAGGGGGATGTAGCAGACGAGGAGGACGACGATGAAGATGCGGATGCCGCGCGACGTCCGCTCGTGGACCTCGAAGACGCGTGCTTCGAAGAGAAGCAGCGTTACTTTTGTGAAGTATGCCGCCGGGATGTAGATGATGGAACTTGCGTAGAGCCACTACCCAAGGAGCGTGTCAGCCTTTTCTGTTTCTCCGTCTGTCTGTCCATCTTTCCTGTCTTTCTCTCTCTCTCTCTCTCTCTTTCTCACTGCTTCTCTCTCTCTCTCTCTCGTTCTCACTGCCTCTCTCTCTCTCTCTCTATTCGTCTTGGTTGTTTCGACGGCTGGAGTACGTCTTACCCGCATCACTTCCTTGTACGACTCTTTGGTCAGCTCCCAGGCATGATACCCCTCGCCGTAATGCGCCATGACAAACACCGTCGCAATGTATAACATGATGAGAGCCTGCCGCGGTCAGTATCGCAGGTTCTTGCCTCTGAAGAAACCCGGGGATGTTCCGCGAGACGTTCAAACTCACATACGAAAGCACACACGTGTCTGTTGACATGTCTAGGTCAGTCTCAAATGTCTCAATGATGTGTTGGCCCTCTTCATGCCACGGTGACGGCCTTTCATAGGAATATACATACAGTCTTCTGGCAAGAGCGGAGTGGTCAAGGAGAACTTCACGTATGTCCTGATCCCGATAAACAGCGTCGTGACGGCGACCATGACGCTCATCGAGGCAACGTTCAGCGTCCATCCGGCGTCCCGAGGGTTCTCGAAGTTGGGGATGACGCCCGGCGGGGCGGGAAACGCCCCTACCGGGCTCGTGTCGTTGCTCATTGCGTCGTCGATCGCTCTACATGAGCCATGAGCCGTACGAGGAGGCTCATCGCTTCACGGTAGGGCCGGTAACTTTTTTCTTTTTTTTTTTTCTTTTTTCTTTTTCCTTTTCCTTCTTCTCCCTTATTTTCCTGTGGTGTGTGTCGCAGGAGGAAAACTCAGTCTTTGGTGAATGCGGGAGACGACCATAGAGAAAAAGAAAAAGAAAAGAAAAAAAAAACCCCGAAAACAGAAATCTTGAATATCCTTCTCGACGGCGATCGAGGTCCCCGAGTTTAAAGGCTGCTTGCTAGCAAACACTCATCAGCAGCACGGGACGGGACGGCCTCCCAAGACGCTAAATAAAAAGAAAAGACCCTAAAGCCTGTCGACATAAAGAAAAAGGAGGAGGGGGACGCGTCCCGTGTCTGCTGGTCCCTGACTCGCCCTCGGACTCCCTTGCCCCCTGAATAGAGTTCGTCGAGTGTTGGGCGGTCGGACACATTAATCATGGATGGTCGAGGCGCAACGCAAGCCTGGCGCGGTGGGGTGATTGAACAACGGGCGAAACTCTGACGACTCCCAAGAGTCCCAGGTGACACGAGGTAATCCTGGCGGCGTGGACTGTGAGAGAGGTGTGAGATGTGTGAGAGGCTGGAGGAGGAGGAGGAGGAGGAGGAGGAGGAGACGAAGGCGGTATTATACAGGAGGACATTGTAGGGCGATGAGAAGAGGGTAGGCTCCCTTTCATCCTCCTCTAACCCTCAGCTAGCAGGAAGCCAAGGGCTCCGAGCAAATGATTCAGGGACAAGTCGACGACTAGAGGCGGCGCTCGCTTACCGAATCTGATCTTGGTCTGGAAGCTAGTTCCCGAGTTTTGTTTGTTGGAAGTGCTTACTCTACCATCACGGCGGGCTGGGCTTACATCATACAAGCGGTACTACAGACTTCGTACCGGAACTAACAAGCGATCATAGGGCAAACCTGAAAATAGTGAAAATCTTAATCAAGGGGCAGGGGTGCAGTATCCTACGGGTGTGGAAATTGGTTATGCCTTTGAAGGGGGGGCAAGTAAACCGAAGCCTTGCTTGCTTGCTCGAGAGAAAGAGGGAGAGAGGGGGACCACCACGCAAAAGAGGCTTGTTGGAGGCGCAACGGCCAGTGACATGCCGTTTGTTTTGGTTTGGCCCTGATCCAAAAGCGTTCTAAAACCCTTGCGGATCGCCCGTTCCGGGGGGACACTCCTCAGTCGGGACTTTCTCCTGACGGTACTCTCTCTCTCTCTCTCTCTCTCTCTGTCTGTACTCGTATATCGTACATCGTACGGAGCGTTTCTCCAAGGTTTCGGGTACGGGGTTGTCTTGTCTGTGTGTAGGATGTATGTACGGATACAGATGCCACGGTTTTGGCCTACAATGTGTGTGCTGTATGCCGGTTTCCACCATTCACGGTCTCTCTGCTTTTTCGCCACCCCCTTTCATAACCGGTTTACCGTTCGCCTTGGGGCGCGCCAATAACCGTCTTTGTCTTTGTTGTTTTTTGCCTAAGTGGATTTACACACTTCAGCTACAGCAGGGCATGTGGGGGGAAGGGGACGAAAGAGGGGACGAAAGCGAAAGCGACCTGGGGGAGAGAGAGAGAGAGAGAGGGAGAGGAGAAGCCAGGAACAAAAGATATGCAACCCGTGGGCCGAGGGAACGAACGATTCACCTTTTGATTCCTACAACCTCGGTACAACTGCTGCTTACCATCTGTGCCACGTTGTTTCGGCGCGCAAGGAACAACAACCTCAACATCAAGAACAACAACAACGACAACAACAACGACAACAACAACGACAACAACAACGACAACAACAACAACGACAACAACAACAACAACAACAAGCGTCACGGAACTTACGGCTTCAAGATAGGAGGAACTCGGCCCCTACGTCCGTCCATCCATCCAGTCCCATCCAACACACGTCGACCCCCCATCTTGGACGCGGCGCTTAGCGGCCCAACCCCAACTCGAGCAGCGCTTGGTGTCACGTAACAAAACGACGCCGTTAGTTACGTAGGCAGTAACTAACGCCTTATATCTCGTGACACACCCCCCAGTTTTACACTATAGTATAGAACTAACTAACTAACGCTTTAAACCTTCTAATCGGGTACGTGCCGCTGAAGTCTAGGTAGTCAGGGCTACAGACCACAAGTGTTAAAAAACGTCTAGGAGCGTTATAGGAATTAAATCTATAGTGCTTAAGAATTAGAAGCTTAAATCACTACCTAGACCATTGTAGCACAACAGTAGTAGGACTAGGCTTATAACTATCACGTAACAAAACGACGCCGTTAGTTACGTGGGCAGCAACTAACGCCTTATATCTCGTGATACTTGGCCCTGCCACGGGTCTGTCCGCATCGCGGGTGCTGCGGAAGACTTGGGCAAAAACTCTCCTTGTTCGATTCGATTCGCTTCGCTTTCGTTGTCGGGCAGCACACCTCCAACATGAGCCAAGGTTGAACTCTATCTGCGCACAAGTGACACAACCTGGGACCGCATTTGGCGTTGACGATTGGCTTTTCTTTCACACGACGGGCTGCATTCCCATAAATATGTTGCCTGGGGTGTCTTTCTCCCTCTTCATCCTGCCCCCCCCTATCCCGGTGCGGAGCAAAAGGCAACTCTGTTGGGTTACCGACAGAGGTGGAGATGGACTCCGACGCGTCCGAATTGATTCGACGGACATGAACTCTGCAAGCGGGAAACGGTCCTACTGCTGCCGGCCGTGACTCTCAAGTTCGAGCCGGAATGCTGCCGTGTGCTACGATGATGAATCAGAGTCACGCAGCCTGCAGGGGCCTCACTTGAGTTGCCTCGGCTACCTAGGTCCAACTAATACAGATACCTACCTTACCTTGCCTGTACGCAATATCTCACCCGTTGGGTGTCTGTCCATCCCTCCCTTCCACAGCCCTCAACCCGGTTCCTCTCACGAACCTTGTTTGACCGACACGACCAATCGCTGTCGTAGGAGAAGTCGCCGAAACCTTGACCTGGAATCAAGAAACAAAACAGCCTTTTTTATCGGCCTCGTTCTCGGCCGTTCTCGGCTCCCCCGCCCCCGCCCCCTCCGCGGGAGGGCCACCCAGCGGGGATGTGCCCGCCGACCATGTGCAACCTGCGATGCTGAGAGAGCCACAACCTTTGGACGGCACTACCTGTATGTCGTAGAGATACTCGCCCAAGTCGGTACATTGTAGTTGTTTGTTTGTGTGTGTGTGTGTGTGTGTGTGTGTGGCAGGCAAAATAAAAAGGTTTATTCCCGCGTGTTCGGGCATCGTAGACTAAAGATGTAACTACACCAAACCCGTGTCCACCATACGGCCCATACCCAACTCGGCGACCGTACGACGACGACATCTAGCTGCTCGCGCACGTCCTCGGTTCGACTTTTTCCCAGATGTGGTCTCCGGCTCGATCTGACGACAAGGGCCAGGGCCAGGGCCAGGGCCAGTCACAGCCCCAAGCCTTTGCACGATGCCCTGATGTGACCGGCAGGCAGGATTTACCGTGTTCAAGCAGAAACTCGCTCCTTTTGACCTGCGCCGCTTCCTCGCCATACTGGTTGTATTCGAAATTGATGGGCCTACCTTGGCATGATATAATGTAAGAGCGTGTGTGGCCCCGCAGAGACCGAAGGCTAGACCGTGAGAGAGAGAGAGAGACAACCCACGCCGTCTGCCGTCTTGTGTGGTCTGCCTGTACGATGCGGCCGTGTAAGCCTCAAGTCGAGCCCGATCTTGAAAGCGCAGCCCGACCTGTCAAACACGATGAGTGTGAATGACTGGCGGTTGAGTCTTGAAAGGTGATCGAGGTTGCCGGCCACGTGCGGGTATCTCAAAGAGTTCCGCGGACGACATGTTTCACAGATCTACGGGGCTTCGGAAACTAGTCCATCCGATGGTTCCTAGGGATCGCGCAATGTGAACAAGGCTCTACCGTGTTTCTCGACGGCGTCCATACCCACCTACGATGTAACCCCCATCGCATTCGCAATCTTGAATAGGGGTGTCAAATGCCAGTAGCGTAAACTCAGAGAACCAACAACAGCGCGGGTGATCCGATGAGGACGTAGGTAAGCTGACCATCGGGGGGGGGGGGGNCGGTTGGTTTCGAAAAGGTTGGCCCGAAGCCCTTGGCTAGGAGCGGTGTTGGAAACGTGCTCTTGGGCAGGGGGGGGGTGAGACATGACCTGACCATCGTGGGTGGGTCAAGTGACTAATTTTCTAATTAGCTGAAAAATAGGGTAGTAGGTTAGAAGACGTAGGTGAGCTAACCATCAGGGGAGGGGGAGACATAACCTAACTATAAAAAACAACTAGAAAAGTAGGGTAATATAAAGGTTACCTAACTATAGTTAGCTTACCCCCCTAGTTAATTAAACTTCCCCCTTTACACATTTTTTTTCCTACCTATATAAATGGAAGTACTTTATAATTAATTTTCTTTAAAACTAAATTAATATAAAATTAGTTTTAAATAACGTACCTGCATAGCGAGCGACGCATCATAGCAAGCGACGCACTCTCTCCTACCCTTCTACCTTTTATATAATTTAATTCAACCACAACGTACGAAATCAATTAAAACTAC
>PUHP01000092.1:16495-56754 GCA_006783085.1 Colletotrichum shisoi | reverse complement strand
GGGGGGTGGAAGGGGACCCAAGATGTTTTTTGTGCTAACAGACTTTCTGCCTGTAGTTCTGTTTCTGGATAGGCCGATTTGGAATGATCCTTCCTCACAAGTCCGCAAGGCCCGGCGGCCACTTTCGGTTACCCGCTCGTGGCAGTCAAAAATCGACGAATCGCAAATGGACGGGACTTCCGTGTGGAATGTCCTGATTGCAGAAGGAGACGAGCTGGCGGGTCTCGAGGACAGCCTCTTGCGAACGTTCCGGCAGGCAAATGTGGCCAGGCAAAGCCTGCCCGATATCCTACGCGAAGCCGTCTACGACAAATGGCTGGACTTCTTCGAGACTCTCCCCCCGTGCTCCCAGTCGGGCTCTCTACACGACTCATCTCTGTACTGGCAAGCGACAGAGTCTCTCGAGCAGAATCTGGATTTGGCTCAAAACCAGGAGCGGCAAACCGATTGGCGTAGCTTTCTCGACCGATTGCAGCGCCGCATAGCCATCTCACGGCTTGAGACGTCGACGATTCCACAAACCCCTGGGTGGCCCCGTACACAACCGACGACGGCGGCATTGCAGACACGAGATATGAATCTTCCCGCACAGAGCAGTCGGTCATGCGCGGACGACGGCGATCACTGGTCGGATCAGAAGGAGGCAAATCAGCGAGCACTCGATCGCGTCACTTATCTAGGAGGCATTCTTCTCCCATTCACCGTGGTGTCCGCCATCCTCTCCATGAACGAAGAGTATGCACCGAACTTGCCGCGATTCTGGATTTTCTGGGTGGCCTCCGTCGGTGCTGCCATCCTTTGCCTGCTCATCATCTACCTGGATCAACTGCGCTGTCTCGAGGTCTACTTTGAGGTGGTAGTCGCTGACAAGGTCGATTCCATCTTCCCATCCGGAACGCCACACCACAGCCATGGTGTCGCGTTCATGTCCATGTCGGAAACAGGGGTGCGCCGGCCGTCGCGTTTGACAACGGAAATGTTCGTCGACATGCCGGATCCTGGCGTGGGCGACATGGAAGTCTTGGCCGATTCGGCCGTGAACCCGACAATGCTCGTGCAGCAGTGCAAAGACGGGTCGAGGCCGAAGGCGTGGCAGCGAAGGCAGCTGGGCTGGGGCGGCGCAATGAAGAAGGTCGTCGGGTATTATCGGTGGATGGGAGGCAAGCCGGTACAGCTGAGTCCATACGGGGAGAGGTTCCGGATGAAGGCAGTCTAGATGATATCGGTCTAGGGACTCCGAGGTGGGTGGGCCATGTCTTTTAAAGATGGTGAGGCCTGAATGAAAGTGTCACAGTCCACAAGGGAAAACTGACGTCTTGAAGGACTAGGTGTCCTTGCAGGCCGGCGTGGGGCCGGGCTCGGATGCGACGTCCGGGACAAAGCTTATGTAACACCGCATTGATCAGACCATTTCCCAGGTCCCCGGAAGATCAACCGCACTTCTTCATCTATGCCCATGTTGGACAAAGGAGGAGATTATGTTTGCTGCAGTTGCCCAATCAGGCCTCGCTAATGAAATTTTATTTTTTCCGCGGTTGGTACGTACGGCCGTTGATCGTTGGACAGGTCAGCAACAGCGCGTGCAGCCGGGGGTTAGGCAGCAGGGGACGGCAGCCTGGCCGTTCCAGCAGGACGGACCTACCTACCTACCTGACAGAATGGATCCTTACGTTAGCAAAACCCGCGAAGTCGCTCATCTCTGCCTCCCCTAGGCAGGTACTAAGGGCGACTGATAAACTATGCGGGCGCAAGCTGTTCGTTCTCCTGCTCGTCATCTTCCCGCCTCATCCCTCTCTCATGTTCATATTCTCTGTCTCTTTTCCAATGCTCAGGGAAGCTGGCAACAGATGATAGAAGAAATCCCATAGCTGCAAGAGCCCAGGGCGGGGACAATCGAGAAGGAAATGTGGTAGAGGCAGATGTTTGGGCTATCCCGACTTGTTGCGTGCTATCTGCCGTGTAATTTTCCTTTAGAAAGATGTGATTGAAAGTACTGGTAAGAGGCACTTGTTGAGGCCAAGCAGCCACCCACCTTATTTCTCCCCCATGCTGCCTTGTGTGCTGCATACGGATGGGGATTATCATCCCCTCTCCTGGCCAACTGCGCCGCACCTTGGGTTTACATAACCCACGTTTTAAGTAAGTACGCTTTCCCCATGGTTCTGACCCTCAAATATTCGCCTCCTTCCTTGCTAAAACTAAACGGAAGCTGAGCAGTTCTAGTTTTGCTCAGTATCTCAGGATGACTTTTGCAATGATTGAGAATTACCTTCCTGCCTAGACTTAACCTTACTGGTTCTTACCACCCTCCGCTTTTCCTTCCTCCTTCCACCCTCCATCACACCAGTACCTGCCTGCGCTCCGCCTCAGCTTGCCTGTGTGATTTTTCCCTCATTCTCTTCTTCTTTCTCTTCCCTACACCTCACCTCCCTCGCATCTTCTACCTGCCTGCCCATACTTTCTCGCCCTTCCAGTAACCCATCTGTTTCATCAAGCGCCAGACAGACTTGTCGAGGCCTAAGATCTTTCCTCCCTTTGATCTCATCCACCAACTTGCATCAAACCTCCTCACCTCTTCAAGAGCGCAACGAGAAGAACAACAACGAAACTCACAACTACTAAATCACACTTGAATAACCTTGCGTTGTTCTGAACATGCCAGCTCTCGTTCTTCAGGCATTTCTATCTTTTCTCCTTGACTAGAAAGATCTAGGAGTTCCGCAACACATCCACTGTAAGTCTCGCTAATCCAAAGTCTTTATGTTCTAAAAAAACAGGATTTGAACCTCTTTGGACATCTTCTTTCTCGCACCACAGCCATCATTGACTTAACCTCCGTAAAGATCCTTGCTAATATTTCTTTTAAAGTCAGCACTGCAAACTATATGGGTAGTGCTTTCAGGTTCTCATCAACATTCAGCGGTATCACCAGTACTCTTCACCATGACTCGGGCCCAGTTCAACCGCGACTTGGCTCATGCTTCCCAACAGACCATCACGCACATCTCCGGGGTCACTAAAGGGGAGGATGACGGCCAAGTCCAGTTTGTCTTCTCTGATGGCACCCTGTCCTCGCCTGTTGTCATACGTCTCGTCACTCTGAACATCGATGAATATCCGCAAAAGTGTGGTTTTCTGGCTTACGCGGATGCCGACTCAATCCCTACTGCTCTCTCTGACCTTTTCGACGAAATCCCCAGCTTGAGTCAGAGCAAGTCCATCCTCAACACCTTGCAACTCATCTCAAGCTGCAGTCTAGCTTCGGAAACTAACGACGACAATTTTGACATCGAGATGACTGATGTTGAATCGGAGGATGAGGTTGATGAGTACGATTACGAGGACGACATGGCTTTTGGGCTTGGCTCCGCCTCCCGCTCCCCGACGCCCACCAATACCCCAAGAGAGCAGGTCAAAGTCACCGGCCGCTTGATTGAAGACCTTCGCACAGCCAAGCAAGCTGGCTTCAAGGTCGCCTTGCTGACCAAGGTCACGAAACGCGAGGACGGTTGCATGTTTGCTCTCTCCCTCCCTGTCGCCCATCTAGGTCTCAGTGAGGATACCCTCGAGGCTTGGGAGGTGAGCTCTTCGGATTGCATCGTTCTGCTATGCAAGTACGACTCAAGATATCCTTGTGTGGAGACCTTCAAAGACCTCACATCTGGCCATGCAGCTTCTATGCAGTTTCGCTTCGGAAAATGCACATCTTTCAAGCCCACTCTCACCTCTGCCTTGACTGCTTTCAGCCCAAAGTTCAACAACGCCAAAGGCTGCTCAGCAGAAGATGTCCTGGTAGACGAAACGTCTCAAGGTTCAATATTCTGTTCGATGCCCATTTCGAACTCGATCAACACCCTCATGAACCGGCAACTCGCAACGCTGCTGAAGATTCGCTTGAATCATGGCGTGTCTTGGGACAGTGCCACGGAAATGCTGGAGAAGCTGACCAGAGATGGACATACGCGCGTTTTCGCATCGGGACCAAGCCAGTCATTCCATCTGGCTGACGACACGGAAGCCCAGGTTTCAACAGCAGCCCCCGAGCTTCTCAACAAGGACTACGTCAGACACAGCCCTCGCGCTACAGGTCCTCTGCCAGAAGCGCAGCTCAGCACTCCTCTGATTGCAATGCAGTTCTCCTTGCGGTACTTCGTCAAAAGCACCCAATACTGCCTCGTCTGTCATCGGAAGACTGATCCTGGCTTCGCCGCCCTCAAACCCTACGTCTGCAGCGAGCCCCTTTGCCTCTTTCAGTACATGGCTTTGGGATTGGGCCCCAGCATTGAACACGACATCATTGCTCGCCCGTACGTCGTTGACCTTCTGGTCAGCTTTTGCGCCGCCGCTCTGCAGGCCTCTAGAATTCGCGAATGGCCGCAGGGCTTGGCTATCAAGGTGCCTCTCATCAACATCTTCCCAGCCCCGTCGAACAACTACGGATTGTTGAGCGTCAATGGTGCCTTCCGGTCTGAGCAAGAACCAGAGACTCGGCGTGTCCGGCCTGCTATTTCTGTGTTGGCACAGATTTCGGCTGGACAGTTCGACCTGCACAGAACACAAGACATGGCGCTGAAGCCTGGAGACATGGTTGTTCTGATGAAGTCTGCAACGGTGGCCGATTACGGGAGCAAAGACGACGTGCATCATTGTCGCATCAAGAGCGTGGACTCTGTCCGTGATGGTGTGGGAAACGACAGCGGCAGAGTGGTCAAATTTGATTGCACCGTGTCAGTTACTGGAGATGCAAACGACCCCCCGGATCGCTACCGGTCTGCCTCAAGATCAACCTCATCGCCAACTGAAGAATCTCATTACAAGCCCGAGGTAGCGTTCGATGACGAAAAGGGCGAGGCTAGGTTATACCTCTACGAATACGACCTCGACGACCTGGAACCATACTACCAACGCGAAGCTTTGTTGGTTCTCGCGCAAACCATCCCTTCGATCAGAGCGTTGCGCAAATACCTTTTGAGCCACAAGGGCTCGACGTTGGCCGATTGCCAAAATGTCTCGCGATCCGCTCTTGCATTGCTCCGGTGGATCGTTGCCTCGAATCGATCATCCATCGTACAAATTGATCAACCAGCGGACCTTGACGTTGGTGGAATCTCAGGAACTAACTCTCGACAACGTGAGCGCTTCGTTGGGATGGCTGACGACTGGATGCAGTTCCGCTTTGCGCAGGGATCACCCGAAAAGGAGAATCGTTTCAAGGAGGAGCTGGAGTACCAGGGAAACCACCCTCACCCGACGCTTTTTGCCTGGCACGGCAGTCAGCTTGGGAACTGGCACAGCATCATCAGGACTGGTTTGGACTTCAAGGATACCCTCAACGGCCGCGCTTACGGCCATGGCGTTTACTTCGCCCGCGATTTCTCAGTAAGCCAGGGATACTGCAGAAATGGTAGAGCATGCTGGGTCGGATCGGAGCTCAATCTGCTCGCAGCCATTAGTCTTTGCGAGATCATCAATCGCCCGGTCCAGTTCAAGTCCATCGAACCATACTATGTGGTTGATAAGGTAGACTGGATTCAATGCCGCTACCTCATAGTCCAACGGAATCATTCGGCTGGACCACAGCCCCGGGACTCGGGTTCTGCTTTGGAGACCGACTATGTCTCCCAGGACCCTGATCGACAAATCACGGGTGTGGGAAACATTGCTGGGAAGGTCCCCGTGGCTGCGCTTCCAAGATGGCGTCAGATATCAGCTCCCTATGGGTCTTCGCTGTCCAAGTCGATTGGGTTGGCAGACAACAAGCTTGATAATGAGCCAGACGACCTCGACCTGATGATCGAGCTTCGAGAGAACGGAGAAATTGATGAAGAGGATGGAAAGACGGCCAAAGACTCTGACCCTAACAAAACGGACTTCGTTCCGCGCGCTCTTGATTATGAGCTGCTGCCCCAACTTCCTCCTCCCAGCTGGGCCTCCGACCAAGGAAGAAAGTTCGTGGGCGCGGAACTTAGCAAGTTGCAAAAGTTGCAAGCCAACACACCTTTTCACCAGCTCGGCTGGTACATCGACTTTGAAAACATCACGAACATGTTCCAGTGGATTGTAGAGCTTCACAGTTTTGAGAAGTCTCTTCCTCTTGCGCAAGACATGCATCGTCAGGGTGTCTCCAGCGTTGTTCTAGAGATCCGCTTCGGTCGTCATTTTCCGATGTCTCCCCCTTTCGTCCGCGTCATCCGTCCTCGCTTTGTTCCGTTCTCGGAAGGAGGTGGCGGACACGTCACGGGCGGTGGTGCCATGTGCATGGAGCTTCTCACCAACAGCGGCTGGAGTCCCGCCAGTAGCATGGAGAGCGTTCTGCTCCAAGTGCACATGGCCATGTGTAGCCTCGACCCCTTTCCGGCACGACTTATAGGCAACAAAAAGGGCGACGTAAACGACTACAACATCAACGAGGCTATAGAAGCGTACAAGCGCTCCGCCAACGCTCATGGCTGGGAGGTCCCGGACGACCTGGAAACGACGGCGAATGCGTTGTGAATGGATTTGCTAGAGGAGATTTGCACCAAATTACGGACGTGGAATGAAGGCGGTTTGTCCCTTGGCCGCATTTTTGCTCATTCGACTGGCCTTCACCCGGAGAAGTGGTATGGCAAGATGGAAATGGGCCGAGAAGTAAATTCATGTACGTTACACAAGGCGATTTGCGAGCTCGTTCACCGCAACAAAATACCACATGAAGATAGCTCAGACACGTCCATAGTCAAAGGCATGGTTGCCGTGGTCGTACAATACCCCAACTAATTCAACTTTCTCTTCCTACTGGCCTAGATTGCGGCCCACGGCTGTGTAGCAGCGGCTCCTTACCATTGATTTCCCGAGACATTTAAGTGTAAATATTGTCGAGCCAGTATGCGTTCATCTTGAAATCTGGCTTTGCGGCTGCCCTTATCGAAATTGTCTGACACCGTCGCCACCATTCTCAATTCAAAGGTCATAGATCTGTATTAGGAGAGAACTAATAGTAGTTGACTGTTGAAGTGATAGACACCTTGTGTGACCATGAATCGTCGTGTACGTCCTGACTGTGTAGCGTAAAGATCAAGCATACCCTGACTCTACGATTGCGGGTTGGTACGAGTGAGTGTAACAGGGTCGCCAGATATCTGTGTTCCCCATATGCCTCACAGGTGACATGACTGATGAAGATCACGCCGCAAACCAGAGTAGTCCCAGAAGACGGTGGATCGAGTGAACCAAAGTACCCAGTCGGAAGGCCGCAGCCTTTCGACTTCGGGCCGGTCGGTTGCCTGCTTCATCGTCTCGGGCGACATTGCACGCACCTATCCGAAATCTTTCATGGTCAACAACTGACTTAAACTGCTTGCCGTTGCAGATTGCGTGCTACCAGAACTTATGGTATGTCCCGAAAAGACTTGGTCTGTCGGTAGGCAGGCTACGGTGTAGGTTGTTCTGCTCAGGGCCCAACTTTGCCCGACGCGTCTCTGAAGCCTTGACTCCAAGAGCATCACTGCATCTATCTAGTACGGTTTGATACATGAACGTTATCTTGATCGCTCCCGTCAGGGCGTCCCTTCTTGCGGTTGCAGCTGCTATCAGGAATGTGGCTCTGGAGGTTCCCGTTCTCCGAGAGATGTGGCGAGCGATGCCTGGTCGTGCGGGTTCCTGATCCTCTCGTACGCTGTCAGACAAGCGGACGGGGTCTCGAAGAGATTTCTAAGCAGGCGGCGATCCTAAGAAATCCAAGGCTGGCCACCGCAGTTAGCCTTAGAAAATGCCGCGCGGAGCAACCACAGGCCTTGCTTGTTCCACCTCTCCGCCACTCAGAAGAAGCTCACAGGCGAATTGGTGTTGTTCTCAGGCGCCTCCTGGTGATGACGGGTGTGCTGCTTAGGCTGCTGGTGTCGAATGTTGATTCAATATATTTGATCAGTGGTTCTATTAGCTCTACCCCGTGTCGTGAACTTTTCGTGTCAGTCTAAACGCAACGGAATACGCGCCTACTTTATTGGCGATCAAAGTTGGAGATACGTTGTTGGCAGTTAGGAAGCACCAATAGAGGGGTCATCAAGTAGGGATGCCCATGTTGTAGGCTGACAAGGGTATTTAAACCATTCTCGCACTCCAAACAAACATCTACGCTCCAAAGAACCAAATCCCAAATCGAACATCCACCGCTTGCACATCCGATATTTGCACCCGCGAGCCTCACAGCAGCTCTATTCCGTCATCCCGCTGGCATGTCACTAACCGATAAGGAAACAAAACCACCCATCAGAAAATTCATCCCAACGTGAAGCATGTCTGTGGACATGAAGTCGAGCCGCTTTCATACATTGTTCGATGTGGTCCAGCGAATGAGAGAGGATCGGACTGCCTCCATCCCAGCGACAATTACGGCATGGGAATGTCATCCAAGAAAGATCGATGCCCTGACTGTTTAGCGAAGTAGTCCAGACTGGGTGGGGACAGGGGTGTCTGGAAGCGCCGCCGGGAAGCCTCCGTTGCGCACATTTTCGTGCGGGGTACTGGCTTAGTGTATTTATACAATAATGATCTCTATTTCTAGCTGCACTCCGGCAGTTGAGTAACGCATCTGCTTAGCTCATCGCCTACAGGTTTGCTTCAAAAGCGTCTGGTACGCTATGGCTCCCGTGGGCTCGTGAATGCACGTGTCTGGATATCGCTCTCTGCCGCTTCAGTCTCTGGTTTCTGAGTTGCAGAGTTCGGTCGCTTGGGTTCAGGCTCGGCCAGCTCGGGCAAATACGTGTGCTCATCGGGACACCGTATTCGCGGTTGTTGCGAAGATGGGGTCGAGCGAGTCCCCCATCCGAGTCGGGCGTTGGTCAAATTCTCCGACGAGGGATTTTCAGGGGTTTGACGGTGGGTGTCATGAGTATTTCGGCCTTCAATACCGGCGACTCTTTGAGGTAGCTCAAGCCTCGGTCGACGTGAAACAGGGATAGAACCATCGTTAGGAAGGAGGGCTTGCGAGCGCTTGATGGGCTTCGGTGGGGTTCGCGACGCTAGGTTGCGAGCTCTTTCCCTGAACTTGATGAACTTATCCTCATTCAAGCCAAGTATATCTTCCAACTTTTCAATAACCAGGTCGGGGCGGTCAATGAAGACTTCGTCATCGCTGCTCTCGTCGTCGGATGTATAGTCGGCAGTTCTGAGTCGAACGTCGTAAAACATAGCGAGGTACGCAAGCATTGACCGGTGTCGATCCGTCTGAGGGTCCCTCAGGGCATAGAACTCGTCTGCGTTTCGAGGAAAGCGCAACTCATTAGGTTCGAGGATGCCACGTTCGGGGTGATATATAACGAGAGGACGGATGGGTAGAGTCGGATTCCTCAAGGCGTTATTCCGAATGTAGGCTTTGGACTGACGAATCTCAGCTTCAAGGCGCTGGGTCTGGTTTTCGAGGCGCTGCATTCGGAAATTCAGGCCTGTGACCTCGGTTTTGACCTTGCCGACCTCGGTTTTGACCTTGCCGACCTCGGTTTTGAGCTTGCCGACCTCGGTTTTGACCTCGTCGACCTCGATTTTGACCAAGTCGATGGAGTGCCGGATGGATGTGAACTCAACGTTCAGGTGCTTGTCCTGTGCATTTCGCAAGTCGATGTAATCATCGCGCGAAAGTGGTTGAGGGCTGGATTTGTCGTGAGTAGATGCCATGGTAAAGATGGTAGTACAAGTATGGTCGGGATGGGCTCGTGATGGGCCAACGTCAGGTATGCTTGGGTTGTAAACGACGGCTTTGAGGTGGGAGGAGGCCGGCCATTTAAATAGGCACCATCGGGGAGTGAGGACAAACTTGAATGGCTGGCTCGCAGCGCGCACGACCACTTCGGACAGCCAATCAGAGCGAGGGGGCTTGAATTTGAGATATGATCACGTGCAGTACCTCGACAACCGCAAAGCAAGGGTGTGAGGGACCGCCTTGGCGCCGTACCTTAGTTCGTCAGGGTGTTACCGTTAAGTTCGTGAAAAGAAGGGTGCCTTTTTCGGCGATGACTCAGCCCGTTAGTTGGGCCAATAAAGGTCAAGTGTCGTTATCATAGGATGTTATGTGCTGCGCGGGCAGCCAGGTACATCCGTCCCATCTCCCCTTCAACATCCATTTCGTCGCCATGGTTCAAATTCCAGCGCAGCGAGCCCTCAAAAGGGTTTACAAATCCGAGGACCAGGTTATGTCTCATGATGCGCTGACAGGCCACGACACACAGTGGACAGAAAAAGAAGCTCAAGCCCGTAAGCGCCGATATCGGATGACATACAAGCCGTTGACAGAACCCCATATCCAAGGCAAAGGCCGAAAGGCCATACGCGATCTTAGCCCCGAATATCCCGAATCCTCCCTAAGGCGACAGCAGACATCGATACCGTCTGCTCCCGAGATCAATAGCCTCGCCCAAGACAACGCCGATTACAACAATCCTATCGAGTTCTGGAGAAGGAAAAAACGGTGGCCGCGCCAATACTTTGAACCCGAGATGGAATATTTGCTTGCGCGGAAACGGTCCTCGTCTGCTCTTTGTGGACGCAAGCGAGGAAGCTCTGTCTCGTCTACAACACCCAGTGACCAGAAGTCGCGCGAAGAGAGAAGTGCCCAGTATCGAGATCCGCGCTATGAGACACTGCTTGCCACTAGGGGCAGCTTCATGGTTAAATCGAAACTGGGCATAGCCAGCGAAAGCAAAACCCTATGCAACAAATTGCTCGAGGAGGAGCAGACCTTGCCCGAGAACTCCCTTTTTCCCTTTTTCGCGACGACCTTTTCGACTCAACTTGCCAGAGAATCCACAACAGAAATGAGGCCCGAGTAATCCAAGACGTTTCCCGGCTCATCATTCCGTCCGCCGAAAGTCTCGCAACACATGGTGCCAAGCACCTTGAAATCCTGACGGAGAGCGTCAACGAAGGGTGGACCAACTCGATACCTCTGACCGGAACGCGTCCGCAGTCGGACTATGCCGTCGGGTTTCAAAGGGAGGCCTTTACTAAGGAGCAGCTTGAGAAGTTGGCGCCATTTCTCGGCGAATTCCTTGGTGGTGATGTGTCTTTCTTTATGGCCACGTACTATATGTACTTCCCCTTCCTTGCCTGCGAGGTGAAGTGTGGAGCTGCAGCACCAGACACTGCGGATCGCCAGAACGCACACAGCATGACTCTTGCGGCAAGGGGTATTGTCGAGCTATTTCGATCTGTGGAGCGTGAGATTGAGGTTCATCGACAGATTCTCGCCTTCTCCGTCTCCCACGACCACCAGTCAGTGCGTATCTATGGCTACTACCCGGTGATAGATGGGAAGGATGTCAATTATTACCGCCACCCTATCCGCAATTTCTCTTTCACGGAACTAGACGGGAAAGAAAAGTGGACAGCATATCGATTCACCAAGAACGTTTACGACCTCTGGATGCCATTTCACTTCAAAAGAATCTGCTCGGCCATTGACCAATTACCCTCAAAGGTGGATTTCGATGTCGAAGCGCCTTCGGAATCAACCAACCTCTCCCAGGATCTGGAAAGTCTTGCGCGGTTGGACGGCCCCAGATCGAGCCTTGCGGGTGGGGGTAACAACGCCAGCCGTGTGGACACTACTACGTCCGATTCAAGCCCCGGGCCTGCGAAGAGAAGGAAAAGCCCAATAAAGCGAAATTAGATAACCAATGGGCACCCTTTGACAAGATGTTTCCTATGCCTCCGCAGAGCTTGTCCCCCGCTTTGTGATGTCTTCGGGGGCCGTGACGTCTCTGTTACACCTGCTGCCGTTCGCCGCTGCCGCTTCCTCCACCGACAAATCTGATCCTTCGGCAAGATGTCTTCGAATCTCTTGGATAGCCAGCTCGTCGCATGTAGCCGAAGACCGGTGGAACTGTGGTCCCTCGCCAGCAATAGGCCCTTTCCAGCCAGAAACTAGCCCTCCTTTGGTAAGAGTGTTGCCTAGCGGGGCGCAAGAGTCAAAGTCGATCAGCACCGCCCGCCCGGTATTGTCGAACATGATATTGGATGGACTGATGTCGTTGTGCGCAAGCCCGAGCGAGTGCAGATGTGCCGCCGCCGCTTCAACCTGGTCCATACAACCCATCCGCTGCTGGAAAGTGAACCCCCTCGGTGTCGCGGACTGAGAACGGTCGTGAACGGACTCGCCATACCTCTTCAGTGCCAGACGCACAAGCCGACCCTCCTCTACAACACAGCCAAGATAGCTGTCAAGGTTGGGGTGCGGATTGCGTAGGATCCTCTCGTGGACTCTGGCTTCACTGAGCAGCCGCACGGCTAGATCGTCGCTGCCGTCCTGGTAGTGACCCAGCTTAGGGGCCTTCAGGTATAGAGCTTCGCTGTCGGCTCCCTGCTGCGGCCTGAAGAGGGTAAGCTCATCGGCGGGAAACTCGGGGTATATCCTATCTCTAGGGATTGGCTGAAGAAGCTTGACGAGATCATCGAATCTCGATAGGTCGCGTTGAACGCCGTCATAAGGCCAGTCTGCACGGTACTGTTTGCGCTGGAGCCGACCGTGCCAAGCATTGAAGCCTTCATAGGCTTCAATGCTCAAGTAGCCGCCTGTCTGCCAGTCGAACTGGTGAGGGTCCTGTCCCTTTTCTAGAATATGAAGAGTTTGAACGGTAATGGAGCGCGTCTTTTGGTCGACGAGTGCCATGGTATACCGAGTCGTGCATGCTAAAGCCTGCAAGGAGGAAAACGAAAGACCAGCTCGTCCGACCACCATGAGCACTACAGAGTACACGAGGGGCAGTCAAGTGCAGCGGAAGCTAAGAAAAGCGCCAATCAGAGCCGTTGACTGTCTTGCTCCCCCACGTCTTGACCGTAAATTACACTGTATTCCGCACTGTCACTCCTGTGTTGCGCACCAGCGTGACCTTGAAGGGGATAGCTTTTTGCCAACGCATCCTACAACTCAGTCTCACTCCTAACTATAGCCCTGGAGAAGAGAACACAAAAAGGCCCCTAAATTATCATCAAATCGTACCAAGTACTGAAAAAGATAGGGTATTGCATGCCATGTTACCAACAGTAATGTATCGTACAGTCCCTTCTTCCCTACAGTGTATTTATCAGATGATGGACAGTCTTCTTTCCCGCAGTCCGTGCGATACCTTTCTCTTTCTCCCTTGCCGTTAACCTTTGAGTCCCATTTACAAAAGTTGACAATGGCAGTAGCAGGACTCTCGTTTGTAGGCATAGTGGCGTGTTATGAGATGGGAAAGCTGATGAAAAATGTAGAGTGCTTAGGGTTGAGCTATATTGTATTCAAACGTCTGGGAGGACATTCGTTCTTGTACTTTGGTGCCGGGAGCGTCGCAGCGCATTCGTTTGCTGTATCCGTAGAGAATTAGCCTATATCTATCTACCTGCATAAGGGCAGCAGCGGAAAGCGGGGTAGACGCTGCCTTTCGCATAGAAATACGTTTCTATGCATGAGCTGGGTTTTTTCTTTCTTTCTACGGCCCCCTCCCAGGATTTTGTCAATGTTTCAGCCAGAGGGAAATCCTCATGGTTCCCTTTGTCGCCTGCCTGCGGGCAGGCAGCACCAACGAGTCCGTATCACAACGTTGCTGGATGTACTCCTGATGACTTATGATGTGCTCCGAAAAAGAGATTGTTTGAAAGTAGGTACCTCGGACACGTCCATCAAGGCTCTATTTCCGAGAAGAATGTGTCACGGGGTTGACTAGGCCCGCAGTGTCCCCGATCCAATCCAAAACGTCTTCTTATCCATTTCCCATAACCAGCTTCACCCAACATCAAGTCTCTTTCGGCGAGCTAACACCCGTCCTACCAGCTGCTCAACAAGGCTACTTATCGTCTCCAGATGTAATGCGGGCCCATGATGTCCGGCTCAAACCGAGTCCATGCCCAACACCTAAGCCAGTCTGGCATCCGGGCATACAGGGAGGTCCCTGGGTCGTATACTGAAGGCAGCACAGCGTTGCGGCATCCGAGGACCAGTGACTTGGCGAGCAGACAGATTGCCGGTGAGCAGCACACGGCAAAGAGAAGCGGCAAGTCTCGTCCTGACCCAGTTCGAAGTCAAGGGGCATCCAAGCAACGGTAACTCTGATGTACTGGTGCTGGATGGCAGATCAGGAAAGCGAGATAAGGGAAACAAGGAGGACGGAAGTGCATGATCATCGCCGCCGGGTATTTGGGGCTTTGAAAGATGAAAGGCTGTCCAAGACAAAAGAAGAAAACTAGATTCCCACTCCTCGATGCATACAAGGTCAAATTTCTTCTAGACCGGCCGGGGTTGGGCCCTGTACGCTGGTTCAAGAAATCCCGGATTATGCATAAATGATGCCGGCATGCTAATACGCCGGGCTTGACATCAGCTGCCCCATGCCCTTCTTTGAGGGGATCGAGAATCTTAGGACCTACGAGTCAAGTCAGGCAAGCCAACGCCGTGGTGATGGACAGATCTGGGGTCTGGTGGACCTGTTTTGAAGACCGTTCCCGTCGTGCAGCTAGATAAGCGGGGCCGACCGGCAGAACGACACGATAAGTTATCTTGCCTCAGCGCTCACTGGCGGAATCGCATCCCGGGGGCCTCCCTAAGGAACAAGTACCGAGAAGCAACTGCTCAGGTGTTTGGTGAGAACCTTCAAACTCACTTGGTTTTCCTTTGTCCTGTCACGAGCAGGTGACACCAAAAGAGCTTCTGCTGCTCGCAAATAAAAGCAGAACGAATCCCTGAAACATCCGACGGGCACATCTCTTGTCTTTAGTCCCGGGGTTTCGGTAGTCCTCTCTGGCCGACTTGCTCCGCTGGCAACTGCTAATCTGTCACCACTAAATACAATCTGCAGGCGGCTACCGCACCAGCACTGACGCACGCGACACCCAGCGGTCACTACAGCGCTGCTGCCCCGTCTGTAAGCCCGCAATCATCGATTGCGCCCATCTTTTCCCCAGAATACATACGCCCGTCCGAAGCCTGAGGCACGACACGGCACCTTGGCGCAACCCACCACCCTCAACTTCCCAATCCACCAACCCCTGGACCTACGGCGCAGCTTCCACTCCTCAAACCCTCTCACGACGCTCTCTAGACTCTCCATTGGACTCGGGCCGCCTTCCAGTCCAACCGCCATTCTCTTACCGTCATCTCGCTGCCCCAAATGCATCGTGCAGCAGTAAGGGCTTTGCGGACAACCCACCGATGTACGGCTCGTAGCTTCGCACGCAACACCCGACGGGGCCTCTTCGAACCTAACCTCTCCACCACCCCCTCGTCCTTCGCGACCCGCCACGGCCTGCGATACTCATCTTCCTCCTCTTCCTCCTCCTCCTCTACGAACCAGCCTCACCACAAACCCGAGCATGCTGTCCAGCCGCTAAAGTCCTCCATGTACATCCGCCGCTTCTCCGTCGCCCTCGTGTCCACACTCGTCGGCTACGGCGCCTGGTACTCGTATAACGGCCCCAGTATCGACAAGTCCCAGAGCCTGACGAGGAGCTTCACCACCGGCGCAACCGCCGGCGGCGATGCTGCCCCGACCCGCGCTGTTCTCGTCGTAGGCGCTGATCAGCTGCACACCGGAACCTTTGTCGGAGAGGGTCCCATCTCCAAAACCACCAGTGACGACGGCCGCAAGGTCATTGAGATGTTGACCCCCGAGCAAGCTACTCAGAAGCTGCGCAAGACGGAGCAGTCCTTCCTCGTCAACAGAGGCCAGGGTGTCCTGCGCTACGACCTTGTCCAGCTTCCTAGCAACGACCCTATCGAGGATGACCATGCCGAGAAGATTGTCGAGGTGCCTAACAAGGCCGCCGGCGTTACGGGCAACAGCAGCGACTGGATGTTCTGGGGTGTATTTGACGGCCATGCGTGAGTTTTCGCCGTTGAACCCAGCGCTTTGAGTATGTAAACTAACGCATGACAGTGGCTGGACCACCTCGGCGAAGCTGCGCCAGACTCTGATCGCCTCTGTTGCCAAGGAGCTCAACAGCACCTACCAATCTTCCGCAGACCTGTCTCCGGCAGCTGATGCCATTGATGCTGCCATCAAGTCCGGCTTCACTCGTCTCGACGATGAGATTGTCAATCAGAGCGTCGAGAGGGTGCTCAAGGCCGGCTCCAAGACCATGGCCGCGGAACTTCTTGCCCCCGCTCTGTCCGGCTCCTGCGCCCTCTTGTCCTTCTACGACAGCAGATCGAAGCTTCTACGGGTTGCTTGCACTGGCGACTCGCGCGCTGTCCTCGGCCGTCGATCCGCGTCGGGCAAATGGACCGCTACAGCTCTGTCGGTAGACCAGACGGGCGGTAACCCAGACGAAGCCGCCCGCTTGCGCAAGCTCCACCCTGGTGAGGACCGAGTCGTGCACAACGGCCGAGTTCTTGGCGGTTTGGAACCAACCCGCGCCTTCGGCGACGCGAGCTACAAGTGGAGCCGTGAGATCACCAACAGACTCCGGGAATCCTTCTTTGCCCGCTCCGCCTCTCCCCTTCTCAAGACGCCCCCGTACGTCACGGCCGAGCCCGTCGTTACGACGACCAAGATCGAGCCCGAGAACGGAGACTTTGTGGTCATGGCCACCGATGGCTTGTGGGAGATGTTGACCAACGAGGAGGTCGTTGGTCTTGTCGGCAAGTGGATCGAGAGCCAGGCCAGCGGCTCCTCGCAGTTCGACTCGACCTGGTCTAAGCTCTTCGGATCTAAGCAGACCACCTTGCCCGTCGAGCAGGCGAGCGACAAGAGCATCGACGGCCAAAAGACGCCCATTCGTCTGCAGCAGTGGGGCATATCACCCGACGCTCCGGAGCGGTTCGTCGTCAAGGACAAGAATGTGGCTACGCATCTAGTCCGCAACGCCCTCGGCGGCAAGAACGAGGAGCAAGTCTCCGCTCTGCTGACTCTGCCGTCCCCATTCTCCAGGCGTTACAGGTGAGTCAGGCGCAGCGTCAAGGAATCAGACATGTATCAAGAAGCTGACAAGAACCGAAAATAGGGACGATTTGACCGTGCAGGTCATCTTTTTTGGGAACGGCGAAAAGACGGGCGAGGTCAACCTCAACGAGGAGGCGACGGCCGTGTCGAAGCAACAGCCCGCCAAGGCGAAGCTTTAAAAAACATTGCTGCATTTCGTTTTGACGGGATTACCGCCCACCAATGGCTTTCTGGGCGAAAGCGTCAGCCTACGTGTGTTTTTATTTTTGTATCAAATTGGTGACCGCGACAGGGCGGTATGGGAGGGGTATGAAAAGAGACACCCTACTTGCGCAAGCCGAAAGAAAGAAAGAAGGAAAGAAAGAAGGGCGTTCTTTGTTCTGGGAAGCGAATAACAGAAACATGCCCCCTCGATCGAGGCATCTACTCAGAAGAACAACCCTCCACTCCCGCTTATTGTGAAATGTGGTTTGCCTGCCAATCAGAGATGAATTTGCTGCCTTGATGAGATTTGAATTTCACTCCGTAGCGTGCATGATGAGCGAAGACTCAGATTCGCTTATTCTCTCAACCTAATCGACCGTGTAACACGCGATGATTAATGCCGTGCCTCGCAACGTTCCGGGGCGAGTGACGCACAATATACTGCATGGGTTCTTCAAGCTTATTTTTACGTTTCTTTTGGATTCTCAATGACGGCAAAGCCAAGATATTTCAGCACAACCCCCTTGCGCAGGGGATGGGTTTATTTTTTTCAGCCAACCACCGCAAACGGTCCAAGAAAGCACTCGCACAGAAGCCTTCGACAATTCTCCTTCCTCAACCCTCACTCAGCGCGCACTCTTCCCCTGTTATTCCCTCTTTGTAAAGAAACAAAAAAATTCGTCTCCCAAACTCAAAAACGCCTGGGGTTCCTGTGGTAAAGAAACGAAATGGAAAGGACAAGTCAAAGCAAGACGAAAATAAACAGCAAGAAACTCCCAATAATGAAGGCACAGATACCATATGCTGCTGGTTGATCTTTTTCGTGAGAATCCCAAAGGGGGAGGCACCGCGAGGGGTTGTGGAACAACGTTTTGTAAGCCAAATGGTTCCTCGACTCCCAGACTCGGGATTTTGTTCGTTCGTTCGTTCGCTCGCTCTCCTCTTCGCTCGTCTCGTAAACTATCGTTTGTCTCTTCCAATTTCGTCGCTTGTAAATGATAGTCCGTGCCTGTAGGTACCGTGGGTCCAAAAACCGTAACTCTTACACTTTGAAAAAAGTTGTCACTTCTTCTTGAACGATCCCCCGGCAGTCACGAATCATTTTGAAGCCTGTTGGCAAAGGGCCATAAACACCGCATCACCGATGAACCGACGCCGAGAATCATGAGTTGTGTTGATATTGGCCGTTCTGCTGCGAGTGGTGATGGTCGTCGTCGCCGTCATGGTGCAAGGTAACGCTGTTGAATTCCTCAAAGGGGTCCACAGCAACCTCACCGCCAGGAGTTGCCAGGCCGCTATCCAGGGGAACTCCCTTCAGGCTGGCTTGCATCGGGTGGGAGCCGCTGAGATCTATGCTTTCGCTTTCCTTGACGTTGCGGAAATTGACGGTATCGATGCCGCGACCCGTGACGGGAACAATGGGCGGCTTCATGTGACGAATCAAAGCCCATTGGGTCGTCTTGAAGAAGGGGTGCGCTTTGATATCCGAGGCGCCGGCCTTGGCGCCTAATCTCCGGTTCTCGTCCTTGATGAGAAGCTTGCGAATCAGGGACTTGCAAAGACTAGGACTCGTTAATGTTTGTTGCTCGACCGATTGAGAATGCAAGGCTTACTTGGATAATTGCGGTGCCCCCGCATGGTCGGGAAAGGGAATGTCTTCTCTCAGGATGTTTGCAAAGGTCGCGTTCCGGTTCTTGCCCTTGAAGGGGGTAGTGCCGTAGAGCATCTCGTAAATCAAGATACCCAGGGTCCACCAGTCCACCGCACTAGTGTGGCCGCTACCCTTAATGACCTCCGGTGCGATGTACTCTTCTGTGCCGACGAATGAATTGGTGCGGAAGTTGGCGATACATGATCGGGTGTCGATGTGCAATGACGTGGTGCTGGTACCCGTCTTGCCGACAATCATGGTGGGCTTTCCACCGGGGTCGGATTGCTTAGACAAGTCAAAGTCCGAAAGCATAATGTGGCCCGACTGGTGGAGCAGGATGTCTGTATAATATGTCAGCAGCCGATTGGTAAGCACCGTCATATGGCCTAGAAGACTCACTCTCTGGCTTCAAGTCGCGATAGATGAAACCCATCAGATGCAGATATTCCAAGGCGGCAGTGACCTCGGCGGCGTAGAACCGCGCGTCCTCCTCGGGGATGCACTTGCCAGGGCGAGTCTGCAGCGCCCGGAAGAACTCTCCACCACTGCAATATTCCATGCACAAGTACAGGTAGTCCTCAGATTGGAACGAGTGGTAAAGCGTAACGATGAACGGATGGTTACTCGTGGCCAGAATTTCTTGCTCGGCGAGTGCACGTTTGATCTTGTTCCGCTTAATCATTTCCTTCTTGCTCAACACTGCGTCGACGAGTCAGTATCGCGGTAGGAAGCGGAGACGGGAAAGTCAGGGGGAATGACGGTCGGTACCTTTCATAGCGTAGAGCCGGCTGCTCTTCTTCTCGCGGACCAGATAGACCTTGCCAACGTCTCCCTTACCAATCAACTTGATCTTGTCGAAACTCTGGGGGCCGACCTCGACGTCGCGAACCTTGATCGAGTTGGAGCTGTACGTCCTCCTGAAGGCGAGGCTGTTGCGATTCGGGGGTGGCAGGTTGCCGAGAACGTCCTTGTCAGGGACGCCAAGGCCATGTCCGGCAGAACCGTTAACCTTGGACGGATCAACCATCTCGAGAGTGCCAGAGTCCTTGTCGAGTAACAGCGGATCCTTGCTCAGCTCGGCGGTGGCCGGACGCTCGGCGCTGCCCTTTCCCTTGGAGAACAGGCCCTGAGCATTGGGGGCGCTGGCAACCCTCCTAAGTTTCCGAGCCAATTCCTCCCTGCCGGCGCTCGTGGTCTGCTGTTCCGGGCCGCCATCAGGACCTTGAATCTTGAATTTGGGGGTATCTGGAGGACTGGGGGGCACGGATTCGTGGTTGTGGTGGCGGAGGCCCGGCTGGCCCTGGTGAGCAAAGTACGGGTTCGCGTGCGCGGTCGGACTGAGAGCCTCGTCGAGGGGATTGCCTTCGCTGGCGGTGGTGTTTGTCCTCAATCGGCCAACAGTGCCTTTGAAGAAGCTGCTGCCGAACTTGCTCCGTGCCTCTGGACGGGCGGGAGATGCATCTGTGGAGGATTGGAGGTGGGCGGCGGAGGACTTCTCCCGGTCTCGGTCGGCGCCGCTGTTGAGGTTGATGCGGAAGAGGTTCTTCAGCTTCTGGTTGAACTGGGCGGCGCCATTCTGGTGCGTTCGGCTGGCAGGCATTTCGAAATCTCGGGGGTGCGCAATCAAGCGACCGATGCCATGGCTGACTGGACAATTGCGGGAGAAGCAAAGGGGGGCCGATGATGTCGGAGAGGCAGAGAGCAGCGTTGGAAGGGAGATGCGGAGAGCGGCAGCAGATCGGACGCGAGGTGGAGGTGAAGGTTGAGTTGGGAGGAACGTTGAGACTGGCTGAATGCGGAGTGTAAGTAGCGTCAAAAGAAAAACAAAGCAGTAGGGTGGTGTAGCAAGGTCGGGTGAAGGCAGAGGTGGATGGGTAGGGTAGGTAGGCAAGTGACGGAGATAATGGTATGGAAGGGGATCGTAGGGTAGTTAGGTAGGTAGGTAGGTGAGGTAAGGTAAGGTGAGGGTCGAACCGAGTTAGTAATGTGGGCAGGCGGCTTTCCGGACGGCCTTGACACCTTCCCATGGCCCCCGCTCGTTGGTTCGATGAACGTGGGCGCGGGCGCGGGCGCGGGCGCGGCTCGCTCACTCACTCCCACTGTAGTACTGGTGGTGGTCGGTCTCGTCTAGGCCCCATTGGGACCGCTGGGTCTCGCTGTTTCTGTCCAGTGTCGCCTCCAGCACCACCCCCTTCCCTTCTTCCCTTCTTCCACCACCATCCGCCTATCCAGTGGTCCTGGGGCAGTGCACCGCCTGGCACAGGGGGTAGCCCAGGACCACAGGACCATAGGACAGTACCGCAGCCGGCACGAAACGAGTGCGCTATTGCAGAGGGACATGGACTCCCGCCAGGTATAGTTGCCAGCCACTGCTTCGCGGGAGGGAGGGGGAAGGCAGACACCAAAGATTCAGGACGGACTGGTCGGTTTCCTTTGGCCAGGGATTGTCCGGTTCAGGCGGGCCCCCGGCCTGGGCCCCCGCCCAGGCTCCATTATTCAATAGGCTGGCTGGCTGGTCCTTGCGATTGGTGCTCTTTTTGCCGGCCTTTTCCCATCGGAAATCGTCTTGGAGAATGTTGATTGCGATTCCTCCTCCCTTCTGTGGTCTGTACCTAGCCGGTAGCTTTACGGTATGCGTACTCGGTACCCGTGCCTGCCCAGCACCTTTAAAGTCCGTAAGGCATTTCGCTGGTCTGATCCCCTCCCTGACTTGCCCAACTCTATATCTAGCGCTCGCTTTACTGTCTGACGGTTGGTTCGGGATCTTGTTTTGAATCGGTCATCTGCAGGGCGGCGGAAACAGGCCGAACAGCGGATGTCGGTTGAGGTCACTTGTCATGGGGGGTTTCATGCTGGGGAGAGAGATAGACACACACACACAGAGATCAATCGATGCGTTCAAAAGAATAGACCTGAAGATCGGTTCTAGAGTGCTTCCAATGCGGCACGGCATCGACCGGCGGCCGACGGACCCAGGGATGCAATGCAGACGTGAGAGACGGGGGGCAACTGTTTGGTTCGTTGGAAAGCGGATAACGGCCGACTAGGGAAGGTGGCGAGGGGCGAGTCGGTTTGACGGCGCCGCGTGCCCAGGATCTTTCTGGTTTTTAGCACGCAGACGGATTTGTCTAGGGCTCCAGGATACCGGCACATTGGTCAGTGGTTGCATGGGGTGGTGTTGATGGCCTACGGACCGAATTGAGGTAGACACTGATGGAGGAAAACAGCCTGCCATCATTGATGCAGTAGTGTACCTAGGTAGTCTGGTGTTACTAGCGCAAGGTTGTACGGCGTGGCAAGGCAGTATGTAGGTATGTGGGGTTTACACGTTATCGTGGTGGTGCTACATAGTAGAGTGAGTGTCTTGAAAGTATTGGCTGAGTCCTGTTCGCAAGTCTGACGTGGAATACCAGCGCGACGAAAGTCTCTGCCCCCCTACTTGGTTTTTTAGTGGGGGGCTTTTTCTTCTCTTTTTCTTTTGGCTTCATGCATCTGTGCTCCATTTTGCATTTGCATGTACGTCCCATCTTTGTTCCTTCTGCCGGTGTTTTGCACGAGCCTCTTTCCAAGGACAGGGGGGTAAACTAAAAACACATACATCGTCGACACAACGGTAACCTCGATGTTACGGAAAACGGGAAAAGGATTGCCATTGCGCTCTGGCATGCAACGGTCAGCTCGTATCGCCTGCGCGACGCCGACTATTCATCTTGGCCCCGGTGCATGGGGCTTGCGCTCAGTACCAAGCCCTTGGGTTGAGCGTTCTGTTTATCACGTTCCTGTCATACTCATCTTCCACATTGTAGCCATTGAAAAACGCGGCGCATTAACAAGTGCTGGAGCGCGAACGAGGGTTGGGATATGTTTCTTGCTAAGCAGCGGCCCCCTGGATGCGGAGGTGTCATTCCACCTACCTCCTCCTCATGCAACGTCCAGCGACCTTCCCCCACAAATCACCGCGCATCCCCGCCTATGATGTAAGATGCCCGCTGCGGCAAGAACTGCCAAATTACCAAGAGCCGCAACGCCAAGTCAACCCTTTCAAAAAAAGTCATCATGCCTGGACACAACACACTCCGGCTCATCCGCCACCCGTCAAGTGAGGTCCTGACAAAGCATCCATGCTGGTCTACCGTCTGGGGAAGCAGAAAATCGTCCAACGGCCTCCTCCCCCAGCGGCCGAGCCCGTAACCGAAAGGTACAGGGGCCGTCTCTTAACAGCGGGCACCCCAGCCGTCTTCTATCCCTGAAGAGGCGCAGTCGGCCAACCAACCCTCCTCCGAAACCGTGTCACGAAGCTTGGCCTTTCGGATTCCTGAACTTGCGTTCCTCGCCTCGCCGTCCGGTATCTCTTGCTGATATGGTCGCCGCTTCGATGCAAATCCGTTGCCGCTAAAGCTGACTCAGGGCCACGACACGCTGTTCAATGGTCAACTGCCTCGGTCACCCTCAGCTCCGTTCCGTTGTCTTCCTCTTCACTTGGCATATTCTGATCTCGCAGGAGCAAAAGGTCCTTGAGCCTTCGCCTGTTGTTGCGCCACGTGTAGAAATCTTCCTCCTTCTGATCCCGGATAGACGGTGTGATCTGGTGGCCCGCTTTGTCAAAAAGGTAGTCCGGGAGTTCGGCCCCGTCGTCGGGAGCATATCGTTTGAACGACACCTGCGGCCCGTCCCCTACCTGCCAGGCGATTGGAAGCAAATGTAAATCCTGCAAGTGAGATTTGAGGTGTGTCGGTGTGGAGAACGCTTGAGGCGTCTGCTGTTCGGCACATTTGGCCCAATTGCACCCAAATGGTGCCTTTCTCGCATGGACCACGAGGACATGCTTTTGCAGCGTCGCAAAATTGTGCAACTCGGCCTGGCATCCCTTCCACTCGCAGATGAAGACGTTGAAATGTGGGTTCAGTCCCTCGTAGATGGCCCTTGGCTGTGGCGATGGTGCTTTTGGTGGCCGTCCTCGTCTTTTCCCAGCGTACATGGCGCCGGTCTTGGGCCTGTCCGGCCGCAGCTTTCTCGGTCTCGGCGACGGGGCCTCGTGCTGTGAATTTTTTTGCCCCTTGAGATTTGGCCGGAAACCCTTTGGCCGGCCACGTTTCCGAGGCGGTGGCGGAAGCGTTGCCCCATGAGGAGCTGCATCGGGTTCGATAGCCGCGGCATCTGGCAAAACCGGCTTGGTGAGGCTCACATCAATTGCTGCTTGAGACGCCAATCTTCTGAATCGAGGAGACAGGTCCGGCGTGATCAAGTCATCGGCGTCGTCCTCTACTGTCCTTGCGGGAGTCGCTTCTGAGCTCTCTCTTGGGCTTGGGTTGAGAACCACGGCGAACGATGATCGCGGGGCCGGCTGGGCTGTCGATGTCCTCTTCTGAGAGACTGGCGGGAGCGGAGGCAGTGGTAGCCCAGTGCCAGACCGATTCATAAACATATCCAGGGTACGTTGGCGTGGTATAGACGGGTTCTCTAAGCCCTTGAACGATGGGACCGACCCGGCCTCCGTTGGCATAGGCGGGGGCATGATTCAATCTCGATATGAAGTGCGGACGAAGAAAAAGTAGAGGACCTAGTCACTGGATTTCTCAGAAACTTGACATTGCCCAATGGATTGAAGAAGGTTGAGGTTTTGCCGAGAAATGGTACAGATAACGGATACGAGCGAGCTTCAACGGAACCAGATCACTGGCGCTGTCGTTCGAGAAGGCAGTTAGGTGGCCGGAATGTCAAGGGCGTTGATAGGCCAGAGGCGCGACTCGGCCAAGGCAGTGGGAGGGATCGGCTATAAGCGGGGCTCCTTTCTGTCTGTGTTGCCGGCCGAATCCTAGGCCCTCTTTCTCCAACGAAATTTGGATGAGAAGGCGCAGACTCACCCATCTAGTGTCACGAATCAACGAGGTTTTGTCGCATCATTGGAAGCGCCGATGAATTGGACAACTGGATAGCAGCTTGGAAATCACTTTCTCACAGTATTCGGTGGTGTTATTACCTATTGTCTCGAGTCAGCAACTGATCCCGGGCCAGGTTCACTCAGTGTCTTCATACCCACGGGCGAGCCAGTGCAGTTTCTAGAATAGATTGATATCTGTTTTGGGTTTCCTGCTTGTTTTGTTCCGTCCTCATTTTAGTGCATACGTATCTGAGAGTTGACCAGACGCCATTGTGAGTGTGTGGGTGCTTCAGGTGCAACACACAACCGTCGTCCGACCTTGTCCCGCTGGTTCCAATCCGACCAAGTCTTTAGCATATGACCTGACATCAGTGTGCCACGCTCGTAGCCGTTATCGAAATAGAAAAATATGAGTAGCACTTTGAGCGTTGGGGGGAAAGCGCTTTGCCAGCATGGAGGCTGTTCCTAATCGTTCCCCAAAATTACACTTGGACTAGGCCGGAAGCCAGAGAGGGTACATTATTAATCCGGGCACGTCGTTCGGCCCTCCGCAGATGCCGTCATGGATCCGACCAATGGTCTAATCTCATGTACATGGTGCCAACCCTATACAAGCTCTCTCTCATGTAGATTCAAGTCATCGTTCCCTCGTTTCATTCCCATGATCACCTTCATATTTGCCTATTGTTCCAAGGATTATTAATCACCACCTCTTACCCCTTTCCTCTTACCCCTTTCCTCCATCTCCTCGCTTTGATACCGAAATATGGCTTCCAAGTCCTTCTACGCCATCATTTCCGGAGTCGGCTCCGGAACTGGTCAGAGTCTACTCATGTATTTGTGCACGGCCGGAGCTAACTCGATCATAGGCCGCGCAGCAGCTATCCGCTTCTCCAAGGCATACACCGTGGTCTTGCTCGCTCGTAAGCCGGAAAGCTACAACTCTATCGTTGACGAGATCAAGCAAGCGGGCGGGCAGGCGTTCGGCCTCACCGCCGACGCCACGGATGAGGCCGCCGTAAATGCCGCCTTCGAGACCATCAAGAAACAGCTTCCTGGAGGCAAGCTTGCCGCCGCCATATACAACGTCAACGGCGGATTCGCCCGGAAGCCGTTCCTCGAGCTCAAGAGGGAGGAGCTGGATGCCAGCCTCGACGCTGCACCGTACGTAGTCTGATCCCTGGAACAACCGAGACTTGCTTACACCGAGCCGTAGAAAGGGATTTTTCACATTCGCGCAAAAGACGCTGCCTCTACTACTTGAGTCGGTGCCGGAGTCGCCTCACCCGCCATCCCTGATTATAACAGGAGCAACGGCGTCCATCAAAGGCTCTGCCTTGTTCGGGTCGTTTGCTGCCGGCAAATTTGCCCTTCGTGCTCTAGGCCAGTCCCTGGCTCGCGAGTTTGGACCCAAGGGCGTTCATGTATCACATGCAATCATTGACGGAGGTATCGACACACCTTGGGGTAAGGATTTTGTTGCCAACAACGGCATAGAAGACGGCAAGATTTCCCCAGACGCCGTAGGTCCAGATCATACTCACAGCATGGAACCTTGGCTAACCAGTCCGTCCAGATTGCGGAGACCTACTGGCACCTGCACACGCAACACCGGTCTGCCTTTACCCAAGAGGTTGATATCAGACCCTATGTAGAGAAATTCTGAGCGGAAGGGCCTTTCTATGACTTGAAGAGCCGAACCGAGATGCCAACGTTGTGATACGGAAGATTCGCCACCTTAAACTATGGCGCGTCTAAGTATTTAGAGACCTCAAAATGATATCCCAGTGATAGCCTCACATATACCCATCTTCGGATCGGTACAGTGCACGTCGCGAACGTAGTCATACTTCATTGATCTTAGGGTGAGAGAGTAGACGAATCCGCCATCGTGGCCTGGCGTAGCATCCACGCGGCCGCCGGATGAACCTGGTCGTGCAGGTGCTCGAATCGGCCTGTTTCGTGGTGATGCTCGCAGCCTCGGGCGAGTACATAAAGATTGCTTCATCGTTAGCAAATTCAGGATCCGGACGCCTCGGCAACTGCCGTGTTCGATTCCGCCGGCGGAAGCGTGCCGCCGTTGATTGTCAGCAGACGCTCCTCTTCCCTCTTAATGCGAAGAGCCTCGGTCTCGGCCCGCAGCTTCTCCAAGTTCCAAACTCCGTCGTCGTCGTCGTCGTCCTCTTCCTCCTCGTCGTCCTCTGTTGTACGCCAGTTGCCACTCTCGAAAAGTGCACGACCAGTTGCCTCCTTGGCTTTCTTGGCCTGCTCTTCGGCAGCTTTCTTGTCCAAGCGTTCCTTCTTCCACTTGGCGAATGACTCGGGCGTGACTGGTGTGAGGGTTCCAGTAAGTTTGTGTCGTTCGGACTCGAGGAAGTCTTCGAGGGTGAGGGTCTTGAGGGGAGACTTGTCCAACAAGGCCTTCTCGGCGGCTCGTTGTTCCTTGGTCTTGAGAATGAATCTGGGGAGTCTTGTTAGTTTTCAGCGTCACCCCTGGCCGCAGTCGACTTACCCCGGTGGCAAAGCATGCTTGTATTTGCACTTGTCGCCTCCGTTTGGACAGACCCAGAACCATCCGTACTTGCCGTCCTCGATGGCCTCGACAAAGAACTTGCAGACCTTGTCGGTAGTAGTTTGTTGGTTGCCCTTCTTGGAGAGGACAACCGAACGGAGCTTCTCCTCGTCCCAGTCGGCAGATGTCTCGGCCTTCTTCTTCTCCTCCTCTTCCTTGCGGGTATCCGTATACAAGTTCTTCTTTACCGTCTTTCGTTCATCTTCGAGATTGTGGGAAAACTTGCACTTCTTGCCCTTCTCACAGTTGCCCTTTTTGAAGAAGATGCAGACGACGGTCTTGGGATCGACACCGAAAGGCACCTTTTGAATCTGGGCGGGCTTGTTCAGGAGCAGCTCGGTCTCCCTCTTGGCATCTTCCGCTGCCTTCTTCTCTCTCTCCCTTTGCGCCTTCTCTGCCTCTTTGCGCTTCTGCTCAGCGCTGCCGCCGTTCTTCATCGACGAGTGCAGCTGGGCAATCTGCTTCTGAGCCGCGCCTCCTTTCTTGTTCTTCATACCAAAGGTTTTGTCCTCGAGGGCCTTGCCGGCCGCCGGCTTCTTGGCGGCGCCCTTGTCATTCTTCTTCGGAGGCATCTTGGCGGGGTAATCGGTTGTGCGACTAAGGAAAAGTTGATGGATTGAAGTGGAAACCTTCCGAGACGAAGAGATGGCCGCTTCGGCTGGGTTCAGTCTAGGTTGTGTTGTTCTGGGGTTGACAGCGGTCGGGGGCTAGCAGGTTCCGCTGAGATCGACGTAACGTAAAAAAGTCGACACTGAATGTGCAAAGAGTGGGAGAGGCGTGGATGAAGTCAGAAGTTCAAGGCACAGTGGGCGGGTCACGTGAAGGGCTGGCATTGGTGGCGGTTACGGCAATGGAAATGGAGGAAGCAAGCAAGGAAGTCACTACAGCGGCCGGCCTAGCGCCGAAAGCTCCAGTGGTCTTGTTGTCCGTTCGGCTCAACACCATCCTCATCTCAAGCTCTACGTGCGACATCGAAGCATTCAAACTCACCAAACCTGACGTCTAACCGATCCAACATTGGAACAATGTAAGTCGAGATCTTTTCGAGCTATTCTATACCTGGGTTTGGAAAGTACAGCAAGCTCATACTCCGAGTCGCAGACATTAAGGGCTACCTACCTGCCACGACACCCATAGCACCGTTGCGCAAACGATCCCAAGGCCATCATGATTTCCGACAACGATCTCTACCGCCTCGCAATTTTCCTCGGCTCCGCTGCCATGGTCCTGATTATTCTCTACCACTATGTCGAAGTCAACAAAGAAGAGGAGCTGCCGGCGAAGGCTGCGAAGGCTGTGTCATAAGAGGCGTGTAGCTGCACGGAATTGAGGCAACGATAACCAGGGGAAGACCAGCTGTACAATACCCGACGACGAAAAAAGCAGAGCGTTTGCAATTACTCCATGACGGTGCCACGCCGTGGGCGACACAAGGGTACAATCGGCATCGGAAGGGACAAGTGATGGTGGACACGGCGATAGAGACTCTTGCCGCAGGTCAGCACCGCGCTTCATAGAGCTCCGAGCCGTTTTGATGTGCGGTGAAAGCGGCAGATAATCGGAAGAGGTCACCAAGTCCTCGTTCCAGCGTACACAATTCAAGCTTTCAAGCACCATCTTTTTTGGCCGAGATTCGCTTCAGCTTGGGCAGGCATGTTCTCGACGCAACCTTAGGCTTGCATTTGACATGCGTTTCGTTGCCAAGTGTCAAAAACGAAGACTTGCAAGACCGAACATTTGAGTTAGGGAGAAGCTGCCTAGGCAGCTTCGGCAGTCGCTCTTGAACCGAAAGAAAGTACTGCAAAGCTCCGACCCCGTTGAAGCCACCAGTTTCATCCAATTACGAGTAGACTGATTTGCCTTGTCTGGTTGATATTGCCTTACTCAGACTTCGGTCGAAGGATCGCCTTGCCAAAGGGTGATGCCCCTCTCCACCTTCAATTCGACATCGTCACTGTGGCGTAACCCTCTAGACTGTTGGTATTCCCCGTGTTGATTTCTTTGCTAATTTTCCGTAGACACGCTTAGAAAGTAAACGGAGGGAGGGAAGCTATGAGAAAGAAGCGAACGTGCTTGAGCAGTGAAATAGAACAACATTGGGAGATGTGGCTGAGTGAGTACCTAGGAGGCAGCAGCTCATGCGGACCCCTGTCTTCGAGCCTCAAACAGACTAGCGCCTTTCATTCGCCGCCCAAGGACTGGAGTCTTTACCTCAGGCCCCTATTGTTTTGGTCAGGCGCGCCCGCAGCCTGCCGCTTCGCGCAGGGCCAGACGACACTTCCCGCTGGCAAAAACTGGCCTGTCTCCTTTCCGTTTCCGCCTCCCCCTTCCTTCCGCATCCTCATTTCTACAACCCTGGGCCACCCTCACAAAACCCAAGTCTACAAGACCTCTTGACCTCTCCAGATCGCACTCTCTTTCCCTTACTGCATCGCATCCGCAGCTTTTGTGTTCTCCGTCACTTTCTTCTCTAAACCGACCACTTTTTACAAGACCTGCATCGTCGCGCAAACCATCCGACGCGTCGAATTATTCTTTTACTTCGCCACAACCTGACATCACATCGCGCTCTTCGCTGTACCAGTAGGAAGAAGACGCCATCGACCCAGCTGTCAGTCCACTGCAGCGACTTTGTCACAGACATAACTTTATCAAAACAACCGACTATTCCAAATCCACATCCATCATGTCTGGCAAGCTCGACCAGTCTCTTGACGAGATTCTCTCGACTCAGCGCCGCTCTGCCGGCGCACCCGGTCGCCGCTCCCAGCGACGATCCACTGGTGGTCGTCCCGCAGCCGCGGCCCCAGTTGGCGGTGTTCAGAAGACATCGAAGCCTGCGCGTGCGGCCGCAAACAAGCCCAACGCTGCCAAGCCCGCGCCAGGCACTGGTGACAGCAAGGTCATCGTGAGCAACTTGGTAGGTTTCTCTTCTCGCGTCAGGCTACCAGACACCAACTAACACATTCAAAGCCCAAGGATGTCAACGAGCAACAGATCAAGGTATGTTGCCGATAAGGCTCCTCAGCTGTCCGACTTTGTTCGACATGTCATTTCTCGCCCGTCCTTCTTCCCAACTGGCGTCGTAGCGAGATCAAACCTTTGGGTGGCCATTGCCACTTGCCAACCGGAATTTGCCAAGACGCCGCAAGTCTCCTTCCACGATACTGCGATCCTGAAAAACGGCGCAGAATCCTTCGGAAGTTGAGCACATCCCTGTCGCGCGATCACAGTATCCCTCTCGAGTAGCCTGGTCAGCACTCGAGCAGATGGTACCGCCGACTGAAAACGCGGGATGTTGGCTGTCTATGACGCATATCCACATGATCAGCTTTGTCTGATGCTGCTCGCTCAGCACGACAATGCGATCTAGAGTCTTTCCCAGCGAGCACAGCAGTGAGCATCGGCAAAGTATAGATGATGGCTTCGATATTCGGCTTCATTGCTTTCGAAATGCCAATCTCTTGGGCTTTTGGATTGTGCTCATGTGGAATTGGAAGTCCACAGTACGATTTCAGATGCGGTCTGAAGGCCCCCCCCCTGGTTCGAGTTTGGCCTGCAACAGCTGTTACGACTTGGGGTAATACCCTCCGACTTGTTAGCGACTGAGCACGAGACGATCCCATGCGTGGGCTTCCGGGGGCTAGACGCTGACGCGCGCACTAACGCTCACTGCTCTGCTCGCTGTCGCGTTTCGCGTGCTCTCAACTACTTGGATTTCTCGGTCTTTTGCCCCAGTGCGGCGCGGATTCGGACGACGATCGTGACTAAAAAAAACCAACGCTTGCGGATAACTAACATCGACTTTCCCCTCAGGAGTACTTCATCACATCAGTTGGACCTATCAAAAGAGTGGAAATCTCCTACGGACCCAACTCTGTCAGTCGCGGCATTGCCAACATTACCTTCCGCGAGCCTGATGGCGCTAGCAAGGCCTTCCAGAAGCTGAACGGTCTTCTCGTCGACAACCGCCCCATCAAAGTGCGATCTACTCTGCTCTGCGTTTCCACACACGTCTAACTCTGTGCAGATCGAGATTGTCGTTGGTGCTTCCCAAGCAGCTAACGTCATTCCGCCCACTAAGAAGTCGCTTGCCGAGCGCACCACGTACGTGTCAATGCGACATGCACTCTGAGGAAGCAATACTGACCAAGTCAAAAGTCAGCCTAAAGCCCAGCCCAAGTCTGCGGCCAACGACAATCGCAACAACGCCAATGCCAGCAAGGGCGCTGCTGCTGCTGCTCCCGGCGCTCGAGGCAAGAAGCCCCAGCGCCGCGTACGCACCACTCGCCCTACGAAGAAGACCGCGGAGGAGTTGGACTCGGAGATGGCTGATTATTTTGAGTCGAGCGCCAACCCCGCTGGCGAGAATGCTGCCGCCCCAGCTGCGGCTCCGGCCGCCACTGGCGGCGATGCCCCTATGGAGGACGAGATCATGTAAAGACGTCGCAGTCAAGCTTGATCTCAAGCTCGCCTATGGAACCCCAGGATTGAGGAGACCTAAGAAGCACATTGGGCGGGGATGCCCATGATCTTTCCCTTTCTTTTCGCGCTTTTTGGAGCACTCTTACAGATTGCTTGAAGGAGAGCGAGCACATGGAGGCTACGGGATTATGGCCTTGGTTTTGACATGACTTGTTTTTTCAAGCTCGCAGATTGCCTCACTCAACCCTTCAGCACCAACCCAAAACACTACAAAATGGTGTTTCTAGCCTCATTGAGAAGGAACACCTACCAACCATTCGTCTGCTTCACCCAGGTTATAGCAGGGCTTGTATTATAGCGAACCCCCCCTAGTAGGACAGACTTAATTGCACAAAGCGCCGGGCCCCCAACTTTACATGTTTACATTTGTGATGCTGTGATGTTGAATCCACATTTGACTCTGCGTGTTTCAATGAAGCGACTGGTAGTGTGGTCTTGGACCAATTTGCCGTGTGGGTGTTCGTCAAGTTTTCAAGTGGTACACTAGCTGCGATTTGTAGCGTCATGATTGTGTATATCCCTGTGTTACCTACCCACTCATGGACGACAAGACAAGCTGGGCACGATTGAACGAGGATTGCAGGATATCATCAGTCAAAAGAATGCATGGTCGGAATCGTCGACGATCAATTTTTTTCATTTTAAACAGACTCCGGCACCAACTGCCTACAAGGGAACCAGACAATCGTTTTGAGACAGTCATAAGAGAATCGTGGTATCTCATCCGCTAAACACCTCCCCTCCTCTGTTTCTCTCTCGCCGCCGGGGATGGAGCAAACAGTCCCAAAATTTCACGAATTCTTTCTTGTCATCGTATGATTTCAAAAGGGAGTGCATTCAGGTCGTTAGTCTAGAGCGTAATCCACGGTCTTCGTGCGGCCGAATATGCAGGCCGACTACTGCCGCGAAACCGTCTCGGTATGAGTTTTGGGTAGAGGGAGAAACGCTTTATTTCTCCGCAGCCTTGGCGTCGGCGACGGCAGCGGCGGCCTTGCCGTCGTCCTTGCCATCGTCCTCGCCCTCCAGAGCCGGCATGTCGTCATCGTCCTCGCCCTCTTCGTCTTCCAGGTCTCCCAAGTCGGGTCCACCGCCGCCACCAAGCTTGGAGAAGTCGATACCACCAAAGTCGCCGCCAGCACCTCCCATGCCGGGCATGCCGCCTGTTGGTCTTTGTGTTAGCTCATGATCTTGGGGAGAAAGGGACGTTGACAATGCGACCCGCCAGCGCGGGGCACTGTGGCCTGTGGTGCAAGGTTACGTACCCATGCCGCCGAACTGAGAGAAGTCATCCTCGGTCGCCTCGTCCTGCTCGTCCTCGTCGACCCACTTGTCGAAGTCGGTCTTAAGGAAGTGGACTTTCTTGGCCTCCTTGAGCAGGCGGGGCCAGTACTCTTCCTTGAGCTCCTTCTTTTGGAGCTTGAGCTCGACATTCTTGCCGGTGTGGATGATTTTGCTCTCGGCGGGGTCGATCTCGGCGTAGAACTCAAGGTCTACGGCATACGAGCGCTTCAGGCTATCGGAGTGGCCACTGAAAGACAGGCCGGTGGGCTTGAGGTCAAGCTTGAGGTTGGAAGCGGGCACATCGGGAACTGTGATTGTCACGTAGACAAAGTTCTTGGAGGCGTCAGATGTGCTGGAACGCTGAGCCCAGAGGACTGTTTGAGAGAGGCACTGTTAGCTTTCGAACCTGGTTCCGCCTCATATCGATGCTGGGTGTGCAGGGAACGGGAACGAGAACTTCATGTCGGAGATAATGAAGCGGCGGTTGGCATCGTCCAATGCGATAACAGGGGAGAGGGTTAGAGCTTGCACGTACCTTCAGGAGTTAACGTGGTGGCAGACATTTTGCTGGATGGCGATGTGTCGTGTAAGGAGCTATGACGGGGGATGACGGGTAGTCCTCTGTTTACGCGGAGCGCAAATGAGTGGCAAGTCGCAAATGACAAGACGAATCAAGTAAGAAGGATGTCAAGAGAAGTCGTAGTTGTGTGAAGAATTGACACCGGTTTGTTTGAGTTGCAGAAGGAAAGAGTTTGTGGTCAGGATGTGGGAAGGAAGAGAAGCTGGAAGGAGGTTGTGAGGCTACGGGTTGGAAAAGGCTGGGTGGGGGGGCCCCTTGATTGGGGGTGGTGGTGAGGTCGGTTACCGCCTGGGGAGATCACGGGCAATTGTAGAAGGCGCTCGAATCCGAAAGATTTGGCGGCAACCCACACTAGGTACTTGGGTAGGCAAACGGCCGGAGCACAGACAGAGCTTGCACCAGCACTGACTGGGCTACTGGGGAAGCGGAGGCGGCCAACCGCTGGCAGTACTGGCACCATGATTGGATTGCTGCGGACCGGACCCTGGCAGGGCTGAACGTACAAGAAATCCCGTCCCTCCTCTTTCTCCCTCTGTCTCTCCCTCTCTCCGTGCCAGTACTATGCCCTGTGCCAGGTACTACGATGTACCTGGCTGAGCCTCTTCCTGCCATTCCAGTTGCTGCCAGGTACTTCCATTTGTGTGGGGGACTTGGCTCCAGAACCAGGTAACTTGATCCCCGTTTTCCCCTCTCTGCTGACGTTTGCCATGAAGCACTCAAGAAGTGTGCTGCAGGCAAAGCCAGCATCCACTCAGATCACTGTTCAGGCCTATCGTGTGGGGTTGCGGGAGGCTGGAAAGAAGTCTGGTCGGTTTTTGGTTTTGGTTTAATTTGGGAGCTGTCAAGTAGAGAAAGTGGACACAAAACTCGGGCGTATGTTCGTTGTGTTTCTTGTGTCAGCTAGCCACTGTGAGGCGACTGGAACCGTGGATTGCATCCGAGACCGAAGTCTGTTCTCAACAGCGTTTTCCTGTCCCTCAGCGCCAGACTCGTCATAGAGCCCGGCCCAAAGAACAGTGTGCTTGTCATATTGCTGACTTCGTCTTGTCTTTTTTTCGATTTGGTCAATGGGTGTAGTGAGATCATCGTGGGCCCCTGTTTGTCTGCTGAGTCCCTTAATCACCAGGGGTCTCATTTGCTATGATACGTACCGTCCGGAACACGCGATTCGTCCATCGCAGTACGATTAAGGAGGAATTGAATGCATAGCATGATTCCCGTTGATACCAAATGAGCCTGTCCCAACTGCATGAGCTTGTGCTTACAGCACTACCACCGATTGTAGATGTGACGCTCGACCTCCAAGCTGAACCTTATGCTTGCTGAAGGAGAACCCTCCGAAAAGTTGACATAGCTCCCAGCCAAGCGTGAATAGCCGACGTTTTCCTTGCAGCGCATGCCCAATAAATACATAATGCACTCTTATTCGGTTACCTGTTTATATGCATACAGATCACCTTCTCCACGTGACGATAATCCCCCACTACACGCGCAGCAAGTAGGGAATGACGACACATCGCTTTCAACCCAAGGCAGCGCTCATTGATCCTGTCAGATAGACGAGGCTGGCGACAGCCTGACACGCATCCACAAACCATCCACCGGATACCACGATCGAACGCGAACATCCCTCTTTTTGTCGGTGGATTGACGACCTGCGGCCATTTGCCTGCCGATTAGCCCATCATGGAGACGCTCAGAGCGTTGTTCGTCAAGCCTGACCCGCAGCAGCAGGTACATTGAGCCCATCATGACACTCGCTGGAGGCGTGAGACGCTAACGAAAACTTGTTCGCCAGCTGCGGAAATGCAACGCCCTCATCCGTTCCAACATTCGTAAACTAGACCGCGACATCAACCAAGTCAGACAAGTGGAAGCCAAGACGAAGAACCTTATTCTTCAGGCCGATAAGCGGGCGCAGCGGGACCCTACGAGGCAGAAGCAAGCACAGAAGGAGGCCCGCGACTTCGCGCGCGAGCTCATCCGAGCACGGAAGACCAGCAACCGGCTCGTCACGTCCAAGGCGCAGCTCAACAGCGTACAGATGCAGGTTAACGAGGCTTTCGCCGTGCGCAAGATCGAGGGCAGCATCCGCGCAAGCGTCGGCGTGATGAAGGACGTCAATCGCCTGATCCGGCTGCCTGAGCTGGCTGGCACGATGCAGGAGCTGAGCGTGGAGTTGATGAAAGCCGGCATCATCGAGGAGATGGTCGGCGAGAGCCTGCCTGAGGATATGGACGAGTTTGAGGAGGAGGAGGCTGAGGGCGAGGTCGACAAGGTCCTCGGGGAGATCCTCAAGGATCGTATGCCCAAGGAGCAGATGCCCGCGGTGCCGGTCCACCAGGAGCCCAAACCGGTCGAGGCCGAGGAAGAAGAGGAAGACGCCGAGGCCATGATGGACCAGATGCGCAACAGGCTCGAGGCCCTGCGCAGCTGATGGCTTGCATATTCGATAAAGACGGCGTATGGCGTTTTTTATTTGTTTGTCAGAGCCGGTCGGCTGATCAGCTCAAGTTTGCAGAGAAGAAACATTTCCATGGGGTCTGGATACAGCGTCGCAGAGACGCCCGGCACAGAACACGATGCCCGCCAACGATGGTTGGGCGGTTCTCTTCTATTCCTCGTCTGGTTGCTCTTGTTCTTGAGGGCCATTCATTTCGTTTCGTCCGGCGTTCGGAGTAGCCGTGATTCAGCAGTATACAGTCTCTTGACGCCTCAAGAGGCGGAATCCATTACCCATTGGCCATGGGATGCGACAAGTTTTCTTTACTTAGCCAACTACATGAAGTTGAAGTTTTGGAAAGAGATATCTCAAATGAGAAGATACCATGACGATGCCACGCATCCTTAATTCGAGGGGGCCGTGTTGCCATGGTGATGCTGAACAAATCAACTTACAAACGAAACGGGCAGAAGTCAACAACTCCTGAAGGCGTCGTTGAGGCTTGGCGATTTCACCATCCCGTTCGTGGAGCACCAGTTTCAGTTTCTGCAGCTTCACAAGCCCTCTTCATTTGCATATGAGTTGTTAATCGAAATCCCAAAATGAAAGAGCGTGCCAAACATGCCGTAACTGTACGGAGGACGGTCCCAGTACTAATGTCCTGGTCGGACCCGACAAGACATTGCGTTCTTGTCCGTCGACAGGGGTTCGCGTCACAAGCTGCGACCAAGCGGCAGGTCTCGATACCCGGATCTTGGAATATGGGAACCAGACTTTATTGGATGAGTGGAATCGGATAATGGGTGAAGCCTCCCGATAATGGGCTTTTCTACGGCAACACTAGCCAGATTGTTCCGACTTGGGCAGCTTGGTTGTGGAGAGCGTTGAGATCATGACCATCAGCCTGGCCACTCAACGACGCACTTCCTTGACACGCCTATTTGAGAGGGTGCGCGTGTTGCCGCAAGTCACGCCGCTCCGTTTCCTCCTGAGTTGTCGTTCACAGAGCTTCATCGACCACCTTGGGTGAAAAGCGACGCTCTGTGTCCCACCAGAATCACAGGTCTCTCACTATTGTTCTATTGCTGTTGTTCTCCCGACAGAAGTCGGGCGGGTCAACCGGATTCCCGAGTTAGCATTTCACAAACGACCGTCTGAGCCGCTGGTAAGTCTTATCGGATGAGACTCTGGAACGATATGCATCTTCAGTATAGAAGGCACTGGGCAAGAGGACTTACTTCTGGTGGTGCGTAGGATCACGCGTTACGCAAATTACCTGCGCGACAGGTGTAGACCTTCATCTGACTCGACCGCAGACTTACTTCCCTTCCTAAGGTAGGCTTCGCTTATCCTTTCTTCCAAGAGATCAACAGAGAGGTCTTGCTACCAGTGGTTAGGTGCAGTGGCACTGACAGAGGAGAAAATAAAGGAAGGGGAGCAGTATCGAAGGTAGAGATGTTTGGCTTCGCAACGAGGGCAGCGAGAAAGCCCGGCATGTCCTGCTTTCCGATCTGAATTCTTCCTACCGAGGTTGGTAGAGAGGCAAGCCGCCTTCCCGCCCAGAATGGTTGCTGACACACGCACCATGAAGGCCTAGGCAACGGCGCCTCCACCCTGACATCGTGGCACCGGAACCGGTGTCTCCACAGCGGAGCGGGACGCAATCCTCAATCAGCCAGCAAAGCGCCTTATCAAACACTGACAGGGTCATTAGCTAAGCCAATGTCAACGAACCCCATCTTCCCATCGCCAACTAGGCAGGACGGTCCCGAGTATGCACTTCTGCGTGCTTATGTTAGCGGGGCCGAGGGAAATGAAGTCCTGCGGGTGTGACTTACCCACGTCCCGACCTGCCTGCCTTTCTGCGGTTCCCGATGACATCGCTCTTGTAAAGCTTAGTCAAGCCCACGCATCAGCTTCCAAATACCGAGATCTTGTGGGGTCAATCGCCATGCAGTTCCGGGGTGCTCTGGATGTGAGATTGATGCTCTCCGCATCTCCCATGCGGGCGGCGGTAGCACCGAGCGGAGTTCCACCGCCAAACAGGTCCCGGTCCGCTCAATAGGCACTCAACCCACCAATGGCAGCGCCTGAGACTACCGATGAGGCTTCATTCGCTTCGTGACCTGCATGGGACCAACAGGGGAGGGGGCTTACTAACGTACAGCGACTGTTTACTCTAGCCTTCGTCACGACAGGTGTTTCACCAACCTTACCCACGATCGCCGACATCAACATGTTGCCGAATGGGGAAATATCCTTATGGAGAGACAGAGGCGTCGGGACCAGCTGGGCTTTGGGGTTCTGCAAGGAAATAACCATGTCGACGGACATGGGGCTATTGGAAATCTCGCGTCGTGGGAAAGGACATGGCTCGGTCACCGCGTCAGGGACCAAAGGCCGGCGCACGATGTCAACGTTACGGAGCCTCCTCCGAGGCAAGAAACTTCGGGCGTAATGTCGGTCGACAATGATTCTACTGTGGCCTTGCAACCTTGCATCGTCAGAATTCCATGTATAAAGAGCATCGAATCTCACCTCCAGTCAAAGTCTCTCCTTCCGTCCTCATCCAGCAGACAAGTCAAGCACAGTCTTCCTTCTTCCAGCCCTCAAAAGACTCAACCGGCTTTCCGGAGATCAAACTTCCATAAACACACTCCATCAAGATGAAGTTCTCTCTGACCCTCGCCGTCTCGGCGCTCTTCGCCGCTGCCAACGCTGCTGGTAAGCCCCCTTCCCATATCTTCTGCCCGCGAGACAGCTTTTCGCTGACCTGAACCGAATAGCTGTCCCTTGGGAGAGGCTCAACAAGAACGACTCCCTGCTCCTCGTCGTCGACATGCAGGAGGGCCTCTTCAACCTCGCCCGCGACTTCGACCCCACCCTCTACCGCAACTCGATGCTCGCCCACTCCTCCCTGGCCAAGGTCTTTGACCTCCCCGTCGTCCTGACCACTTCTGCCGAGACTGGTATGTACTCGTCCTTTCGTCTTTTCTGCGACGTCTGCGAGACACGACACACTAACGCAGACGTTTCCCAAGGCCCCAACGGTCCCCTTCCCCAGGAGATCCTCGACATGCACCCGACCGCGCCCTTGATCAAGCGCAACGGCGAGGTCGACGCGTGGGACAACTCGGACTTCCGCGATGCCGTCCGCGCCGCCAACAAGTCGCAGATCATCCTCGCCGGCATTACCACGGACGTCTGCACCACCTTCCTCGCCCTCTCCCTCCGCGCCGAGGGCTACTCCGTCTGGGCCAACGTCGAGGCCTCGGGCACCACGACCGAGCTCATCCGCGACGTCTCCAACGACCGCATGGCCGCCGCCGGCGTCCAGATCGTCTCCCTCTTCTCCATCTCCCTCGACCTCATGCGTGACTGGCGCAACACCCCCGGCGCCCTCGAGCTCTTCTCCTGGCTCGACGAGTACTACCCCGCCTACGGCTACCTCGCCCGCGGCCACCGCGCCGCCGTCACCAACGGCACCGTCAGCCCAGGCCAGGAGACCCTGCCTCTGTAAAGCGTCGCGGGAAAACAAAACAGCGGCTTGGAAGACAATGGGAGGATGGTATGATTCCCGGATGAGAGAAGAACATTGGAATATGGAACACAAAAGAGCGTGTGTGGAAGGGGTGGGGGGTTCGGAAACGCTCGGCAAAGACTTGTTTTTGTTTGCACTTCATCTTTCTAGTCTCTCCTTCACGAGCTCTCGCGGCTATTCTTAGAGATTTGGCATTCGTCGGATGGCTTTGTTTCGCAACACTCAAAAGCATACATAATGGACGATCTTGACCTTACCCTTTTTTAATTTGGCTCTTGCTTGCCAATGTTTTGAAAGTTTGCGTCCTGAGCTGCGCGGACCGCCAGGAAACCGAAGCCGTCCGGGCCGACCAGCGCGCTGCCGCATGCTTCCGGCACATCTGGGCAGCACGGGAGGGTGTTCTGGTCCCAGCATCTTCCGGCCCGTTCGCGGATCGCCGCACTCAGCCAGGTCCTCCGGCCCCGAGCATCCCAAATAGGCAAGTCGTGGGTTCCCGGCGCCGGCACACGGACCAACGCGGAGTCCGTTCCCACTATCGGACCGGATGGGGACTGGACGTCGGCCGCTCGGACAGCACGCCGCGGCTGACCGTCAACCCCGCCGCCGGCCCTGCTGTTTTCCCAGGCTATGAACGGTAGCGGGGCCCGCGGCAAATGCGAGTTTGACAGCTGCCGCGCATGCCGGGGGAGGGTTCCGGGACGGCTTAGAGAGGCGAGAGGGGGGGGGGGGGGG
>PUHP01000091.1:26376-49019 GCA_006783085.1 Colletotrichum shisoi | reverse complement strand
GGGCCCCCCCCCCCCCCCCCCCTGACCTTCGTCTCCCTCATAGGAAAGTGAGAAAAGGGTTCGATAACGCACCCCACACAACTACACTTCGGCTAAGACACAGAGGCCGACGGCGCGGTGCAGCCAGACTTGTTGGGATAGGCAATTGGCGATGAACAGTGGTCAACAACACGACAGCAGACTTGGCGGCGTGGAGGCGTCCTGGGACGGCCTCGGCTTGCCGACCCCCCCCTTCTTCGCCTTGTGTGGCCGATCCTTGATACGCTCCTTTGTCCTTTGCTTTGTCCTCTGTCCTGTCAGAGGGCGTTGTTTATCTTATCGGGATCTGAAGATGGAAGCCGAGAAGAATGGATGGGAAGGGAATGCCTGGTCTGGTATGGGGGGGGGGGCCGTCCCGCCGTCCCGCCGTCCACCTTCTGTCTGGACTCGGGGTGCGGTGGGCTGTGGATCGAACAACGGACGACCGTATTCTGAGTAAGATTCGAGACGGCGGTCCTTCTTTTCCTCCTACTGTTTCCCCCCCTGATTCCCTTTTCGTTCCCTCTCTCTCTCTCTTCCTTAGCCAGACTGTCTCTTCGTGGGCAACTCATGAGATCATAGCATCTGTGTTCGGATACCCGAATAAACTCACCTTCACTTGCACGACTCATATATCTATCTCACTAACCTCAATATCTCAAGCCACATCGTTCGTCTCTCTTATCTACCACACCATTTCCCCCGCCACCCCGCGATCAAGATAAGCTTCCACCACCCCGATACCCTGGCCTGAAAGAAGCAGCAATAAGCTGTCTAAGAACGTCTCTTCGTGGGGAAAGCTCTCCGAGACTCAACCACCTTTGCCTTATCGGGCCACAAGCTTCCCAAGCTCCAGGACGAGCTTATCGCGAACGATCCCGACATTGGTCACCATGACCGTCCCCCAAGATACCGCGTCGGCGCCCCTCGTGGTTCTCGTCTCAACGCGCGCCGTTCTCACCTTTGCCGAAGATAACCTCGTCCTCACTCCCGCAACGATAACAGTCTCCCCAACCACCGGCAAGATCGTCAACATCATCCCCGCCGTCCTCCCCAAGACCTCCTTCCCGGCCTCGGCGCTCTATGTCAACTACGGCTCCAAGCTCCTGCTGCCCGGCCTCGTCGACGCCCACGTCCACCTCAACGAGCCCGGCCGCACCGAATGGGAGGGCTTCTGGACCGGCACCCGAGCCGCTGCCTCTGGCGGCGTGACCACCGTCGTCGACATGCCCCTCAACGCCATCCCGCCCACCACGACGGTGGCCGGCTTCAAGGAGAAGCTCGCCGCGAGTCGAGGCCAGTGCTGGGTGGATGTCGGCTTCTACGGCGGCGTCATCCCCGGGAACACAGATGACCTGTTGCCTCTGGTCGAGGCCGGCGTGAGAGGCTTCAAGGGCTTCCTCATCGAGTCGGGTGTAAGTCACACGCTCTCACAAATACGCACACGCATATACATACCCAACCACAGCCACACCGAGCATGCTCTCCCAGAATGTCCAACTCTTTGCTAACCACCATCCTCCTCCCAGGTTGACGAATTCCCTGCCGTCTCAGCAAAAGACGTGGCCCTCGCCATGGAGAAGCTCAAAGGCACGCCCACCACGCTCATGTTCCACGCCGAGATGATCCCCCCCATCGCCGATTCGGTGGGCGACGCCGTCCAGCAGTCCGAGCCGCCCCTGGCTCCCACCGGCGAGCTGCACTCTTACGAGACCTTCCTCGAGTCCCGCCCGCCCTCCTTCGAGACATATGCCGTCGAGGAGATCCTGTCGCTCGCCCACCTCGCGCCGGATCTTCACCTGCACATCGTCCACCTCTCCGCTACCCAGGCCATCCCCCTTCTCAAGGAGGCCCGCCAGAGGGGCATCAACATCACCGCCGAGACGTGCTTCCACTACCTTGGCTTCGCGTCCGAGGACATCGCCGACGGCGACACCCGCCACAAGTGCTGCCCGCCCATCCGCGAGCGCTCCAACCGCGACGGCCTGTGGGAAGAGCTCGTCGCCGAGGACTCGTGCATCAAGACCATCGTCTCGGATCATTCCCCTTGCACGCCCCAGCTGAAGCTCCTCCCTAGCCACCTCGAGGCTGCGCCGTTGCCTCCTTCTTTGCCGCCATCCCCCCCAGCCAACGACGCCCACGCCACCAACATGCATCACTCGGACTCGGGCGTCGACATGACGATCCCTGGCGAGACCGTTGGCAAGATCCTCGCCGAGAAGACGCTCGAGGATGCCGCCCTGGCCGTCGCCGACGCCAGCTCGCGGGGCGACTTCTTCGCCGCCTGGGGCGGCATCTCCTCCGTCGGCCTCGGCCTGCCGATCGTCTACACTGCCGCGAAGGCGCGCGCCGCTGAGAACCAACACGCCGCGGCGCCGTCCATCGTCGACATCGTGCGCCTGTGCAGTCAGGCGACGGCGAAGCAGGTCGGCCTGGCGCACCGCAAGGGCGCGTTGCGGGTGGGCATGGACGCCGACATCTGCGTATTTGACGACGTCGACGCATGGACGCTGCGGTCCGGCGACATGCGGTGGAAGAACCGCTGCTCGCCGTGGGAGGGCCACGAGTTCGCCGGCCGCGTGCGGGAGACATGGGTCCGCGGCCGGAAGGTCTTTGAGTACGGCGGAGCGAACGGGGGTTTTGTCTGCGAGGGTCCGCTTGGCGAGGCTATTACCGAGAAGCGCGTGGCTTGAGAAGCAGAATTGGTTCAATCACGTGAGATGTGGTATGGAGAAGAGTGACGGTTTGGATAAGGCGCGTTTTTTCGCGAGCAATGTCGTGGGTATGCGCCATCGCTTTGGATGCACGGCGTTGGCTAGGTAGATTACGTGAATGATGATACGACTTCAGTATGGCCTGTCCTGCCTTGAGGAGGCTTCTTGGCCGACGCGTATTGTTTGAGGGATCATCAACATCGACCCACGAGCTACAGGGTCGTTTGTAGTACAGCATGGTCTGGCTAAGGTGTCTTAGTGGTAGTTCTGAGGTGACGGCGTTTCCACCTTGGCAGAGAGATATCCTCGTGGCGTCTACGTCCGCACCAGACTCGTGTTGAGCCAGGGGACAATGTAGTCAAGAACCTATGACGGTTGTGCTTCAGCTTGCGCCCGGCACGCTACGCGGTCATTTGCGCCCTAGGCCTCGCAAATATAACACAGATGCAGTAATCCAGTTTGTAAGACAACACGTGGAGGCACCAGGGATAGCTAGAACAAACGGATCGCTGCACAAGGATGCATGAGAAGGGCTCTTGAAACCCTGTTTTTCTCATCACAGTCCTAGCCAACTGATGAGATGTCCCCTGCTTGATGACTTCGTCTTGAGAACAGTCCTCTAGAGTTTCTTCACATTCTCCTAACGTTATACGGCGTATAAGTTGGCTTCCTCGTACGAGCAACAACATTGGTACCAAATGCTTGAGAAAGTACTTGAATATCCTTACTAGGCTTCCGGATGTCTTCCTATCCAATTGCACGATATCTCAAATTACCATGGACGACATCTGGAAACATTCGGTTGACATTGACCGTGAAGTGGCTTTGTCTTACAGGCTGCTTTACTCGTCTTGCCATTCGCATTCACCAGCGGAACGGCCTGGCTGATGAAGCAACAACAGCTTTCGATTCAGGACTGGGGTTCACATGTCGGTGATGGATGGGAGCGGAAGTCGGGCTCTTCGTAGAGTCCGGTTGGCAATTGGGGTGCCTTCATTTTCCCCGAATCGCTCCCTGGGCGCTTGGGTGTCATCACCTATCTCGCCAATATAGGAAACATCCATGATGGTGAGTGTCCTTACTATATTCATGCCTTGAAATTAATCAGGTGACGCAGACCTTTGTGATGACCTCACGTATGAGGAGGCTCTCAAGGAGCACAACAACCTCAGCCAAGCTATGGAGATCAGTGCCATAGCTCCCCACCGGGGACCTAAGACACTTGATCGATCCATGAAGATGAAGAGGTACGTTTCCAAATGTCTTCTTGAAGCAACGAATATTGATCGTCCACGCGCTTTGCGAATGATCAACACCTATCGGTCCAAGTGGCTTGATGTCACGGAACGCCGTAACGTCAACGAGATTGAATCTCTTGATGAATACCTCGTTTTCAGAAATCTGAACGGCGGGATGGAGTAAGTGAAGACTTCGACGTAGCCAGATCGTCAAGCATTAGCATGGTGGAGTTTGGCATGGCGATGGACGTGTCTGACTTTGACAAGAGTCAAGACAAGGATCCGACCCCTTTTGGCAGCTGCAGAGTCAGCTCTCGTCCTGCCAAACGACTACTGGAGTTGGGACAGAGAGTGGCAGCAGGCTCAACAGATTGAAGAATCTAGAATTGTCAATACCGTGTATCTGTTAGTAAGAACACAAGGCTTAGCAATGCATGAAGCCAGAGAAGCAGTGCGCGACCGGATTCTGGCTTACGAAGCCGAATACCTACGGCTCAAGACCGAGTTCTACAGCCAGAACCCCAACGTTGGCGCGGATCTCAAGAAATATATTGAAGTATGCGGCGTAATCACTGCTGGGAATCACTACTGGTGTGCGAATTGCCCTCGACACCATTCTTGGCGCGATCAAGATGCTCCCCCTGATCCTATCGGGCGGAGGCTTTCCGTTTCATCCGAGGACACCGTTGAAGACGGTTGCGCCACGTCGCCAGGGGCAACTACTTCAAGCTCCATGTCGCAGAAATCGTCTCCTACAACGGAAATGACACTCTCCGAAGTTCTCAGCTTCACTACCATCAGTGGTTGTGATGAACAGCCACAAAGGCTTAGCGACAGTCCTCTGCGGGCGTCCTGCCAGTATATACGCTCAATGATATCTAAAGGACTGGGACATTCAATGGTGGAAGCACTTGACCAATGGCTTCTCGTCGACGACGCTTCACTCGATCAAATCAAAGACATCATTGACCTGCTCCGCAACTCATCGCTTATTCTGGACGATATTGAGGATGATTCGCCACTTCGGAGGGTCTTTCCAGCAACTCACGTGGTCTTCGGAAGGGCTCAGTCTATCGATACCGCAAACTACATGTTTGTGCAAGCTGGTCAGCAGGCCCAAACACTATCAAGCCCCGCTTGTATTGGAACTCTGCTCGGCGAGCTCGAATGCTTGTTCATCGGACAAAGCTGGGACCTATACTGGGAATTCCACCTGCAAATCCCGACGGAGAAGGAGTATTTCGCGATGGTGGACAGCAAGACCGGCGCCATGTTCCGACTGCCTACAAGATTAATGTTCCACGCGAGATCCGTTGTTGCCAATGACATAGGTGCGCAGCTCTTGGATGAAATGTGCCGCCTGCTCGGCAGGTTCTTCCAGATCAGGGATGACTTCATGAATATCAACTCAAGCGAGTACTCCGACCTGAAGGGGTTTTGCGAGGACTTGGATGAGGGAAAGATGTGCTACCCCATGATTCTAGTTCTACGGCAGAACCCGGAGTATCAGGACCTGATCATGGATATCTTCAGGCAACAGACCGCAAATGCTTCTAAAGACGGCTCGGCCGAGCCTGCACGTCTCCCACATGAGACGAAGCGTTACATGTTGGGACTCCTTAAGAGTTCGGACGCCATGGCCTTGACGTTGAAGAAATTGCAAGAGCTCGAGGCTGCGGTGGAGGAGAAGATCAGTGACCTAGAGGAACGGTTCGGAGAGACGAATCCGGTCATGCGAATTCTCCTCAGTAGACTTAGTATTAGGATTGCAACTTTGTAGTTAGATTTCGAAAAGTCGCTCTAGAGGAACAGAATGAACACAGAGATACTTCATTTTTCGAAATCTCCTAAATGTATCAATAGAACTTTGCACTGGGTCTTTGCGGTCAGCGGTAGCCGGTTGAGAGCACATACAAGCTGCACTCTTCGGGAGGAAGAAAGAGGAAAAAGAAGCTGAAGGACTGTGTTGGTTTATAACAGACCAGAGCACCGCACAATGGAGCGAGCGCTTTGCATTAAGTGAAGCCTCTCATGTTTCAATCTTTCTGAATTGTATTAATTCCCACTTCATCTTCACCTTAACAGTGAACAAATAAGACGACTCAGCTTTCACGAAGTAAATTGTACGAAACCTACTGCCACTGCCCTGTAACCCGACTTCGAAAGCAAGCAGCGCAGACAGAAGGCAGAAACCATCCAATGACTCTCTGAAAGTTTTCTGTGGCTTCAGACTTGGAACCCATGGAACGGGCGAGAACACACGTGAAACGGAGAAAGAAGCCTTCCAAAGGCCTAACAAGCGCGCATCTCTGACGAAATCTTCGCCTTCGTTAACCTGTTCCCAGTCAAAGCTCCGGGCCAACTTTGCAATACATATTCCAACCTCCGTGTAAGACAAGTGGATACTAATGCAAGACCTTGGGCCGATGGAGAACGGCTTTGAAGCCTCTTTTTGGTCATTACCGAATGTGGCATCGTAGCATGGGTGATCCGCGGGAGGCCATCTTTCCGGATGGAACTCTTTTGCTTTACAGAACCATCTCTCGTCGCGAGAGGTTACATGAGTCGCCGTGGCTATAACCGTGTTTCCAAAAAATCTAGAGACATAAGAGGAAAAAGTCAAGACAGCAACAGACTTACCCCTTTCGGGATCCATCTCCAATAACATTGGCTCAATGGCTCCTGGACTAACCCTAGGCAACCTGAAGGCTGCAGGGTTGAAAACGCGCATCCCCTCTTCTATCACCGCATTAAGATACTTCGGTGGCTTTGTAGATTCACCGTCGATCTCACTGTGCTGTCGGAACGTGCAGCGTAACTCATCCTGAAGGTGCTTCGGGTAGTCAGGCTGCTGCAAGAGATGGTACGTGAGCGCGGACATGAAGGTGGATGTCGTTTCAGTTCCAGGAGCAACCAATGTGCTACCCTGCGAGGCGAAGAATTCAATGTTGGCTTCCAGGGCCTTTTCACGCAGTAGATGACTGAAGAAATCGAAAAGATCGACGTCTGCACCCCTCTGAAGTCGCTGAGTTGGCAAGGTAGTTGTTGCGCATCCTCTTGCTTTTCTCATTAACTAGGCAATACCTCACGAGGTCTTGGAGAGTTTTCCATCGTCGACGGACCACGTACCCTAAGGCAATCTGGAGCCCACTGTTAACCAACATGTGCATCCAGTAGTTTCAATGAAACGACAGTTTTACTTGGTCGGATTTTGCTGATTTTGTCCCGTTAAGAAAGCAAGAGGAGTGACGGGCGTTCCCGGTGTCGAGAACGTCCACGTTATTGGCAAGGGCTACCAGGGCAAAGAACACTATGGGTTGAAGGACTTGAATCTCAACAAGTCCTTCTCCTATGAGAATCACTTCCCAACGCTGGGCGCCGAGGAGATGGAAAGCGGGCACACTCGGTTCCAGGGCTGGCGCTTTGATGCACCGCTGTACAATCGGGAGCCGCCTCTGTGCACGGCGTTTCGTGTGATCCGGCTGCCCCGAGGACCGGATGTCACGATCCAGTGAGACAACGGGTCTGGACGGGGCATGAAGTCCGCTCCGGGGCTCACGCCGTTCTTTTGCTGCTCGCAGCTCTACGAGGAGCTCATGAGAGAAGATGAACGCCAGATGGCCGACAACAGCTGGGTAGAGTACGCCGCGTTCCCGTACGAGTGGAACCGGAAGTGCAAGTTTTCCCGACGGGACTCGGGATTGTCAGCCAGGGCAAAGAGCTCACCGAAGGCGAAGTGAAGGGGCCGAGACCCGACGAGGCCAAGATCAGACGAGTAAGTGAGAGACAGACTACAGTCGTCCATGGAGCCACGAGAAGGCGCGTTGTGTCCTGATATCAAGAGTTGCTGACAAGGGGAACAGTACCCGATGGTTTGGGTCAATCCCGCCACAGGACGGAAGTGTTTTCAAGTGCAATCCAACGCAGCCAGGAAGCTCTTCATCCGGAGGAGCCCGGGCGACGAAGTCAGGGTAGTCGACGATCTCGTCGGGGTTCGGCGTATTTTGCTCGATATACAGCTACGTATTCTGAAGCCCGAGTACATCCTGATACCGCCGGAAGAGGAGGGAGACCTGTTGCTGTGGGACAATTGGGCGACGATGCATAGCCGTGTGGACTACCCGGCTCGGTACGGACCCAAGCTCTGTCACCAAGCGGGGACGAACGCCAAAACAGTTCCCGTAGGACCTGCTGCGGCTCCTGTGTTTTAGAAAGTGAGACATTCGTGGACTAGATGAAAAATTGCGTGAAATTATGAGAATGTTGTCAAATGATGAGATTGCTGTCGACCAAATCTCAGTGTCGGTTTTCCGTCCAAAAAACCGGAGATGGTCCTGCGTCCCTCGGAACGCGGGATACGGGACCCCCACTTTGCTGCCGCCGTTGTGACCCACTCTTCCGCCCAAGCGAGCCAAATTTTTCTAGGCGAGGCCGCTAACCGATACGAAACAAGCGAGGTCTTCCTTTCTTCTGCGTCGTCGGTCGGTACGTACTGAGAGCCTCTAAGCGAGCTGCCATAAGCGAGAACACCGGGTGGGGTCGGCCGCGCCTTAAGTCCGAACTGCTGGGATTACTATTCTCCCCTCTTCATGGCCGAAAATGTCCAATGAACAACACGCTCTCTCTTTATTCCTACGGATAACCATATGTCACGACAACCCGTCATCGTATCCTGTGCACCCACTTCGATATGGACATTGTTCGAGATTTGGCACACTTCTTCTCCTCCCTGTCTTTCAAATTGGATGGGCTGGGGGCTGGCAGACGAGAACTGACGGCTTGCTGGTGCAGTAGGCGTGGGATTCGCAACGACATCCACCCCCGATTCGCTCGGCCGGGGCGCGACCGCCAGTGCGTGTGCTTCGAAACATCGGTGACCCGACCACGCCAATGAGAGAAGAGAAGCAGGTTCCGATCATTCTGGACGGCAGCTCTTGATGAGTGAGCCCGGAATGAGACCGTCTGTCTGTCTACCCAACCCCGCCCCCGGTCCCGTCAGCTTGGGAGTCCTTCATATCTTGCAATGGCCGCCCCCAGTGGCCCGTCACACTCGAACATAACGGACTACGCCTAACCTCATCCGTCGCTGGACGGTCTAACTAAACTGTTGATGTGCTCCCCCAAACTGTCCTTGACTCCTGTCATCTTTGATCCCCCGCCCGCATGGCGGCGCACCAGAAGCACCAGTCGAAGCGTCCGTCGAGTCCATCCGAGCCACGCTTGGCTTCTCTTGGCAGTTTGCCAAACTTTTCGAGATTGCCGCAAATACACTCCCTGAGCATTGTCCTGAATTCCACCTCTTCTACGGCCACAAGTTGCGAAGCCTCAGACCGACTAGACTGGCGCAAATGTTGTTGGCCTTCCGCTGCCATCATGTTGCAAGCTACAATCAACTCGGTTTGATGATGAGCGGACCCGGGCGCAGGGATCTGTGAACTTGCATGGGGAGCAGATCATGACTGTGCAGGGGATAGGTGCAGCTAACTGCATCTGATCACGGGCTTGCCTCGCCATAACTGTCACTGAGCTGCCCGATGTTCCAAAACACCACCCACCCAGCGCGGCCAAGCAGCGCAACCCTCGAACTTGGAGCATAGCGAATGGAGGGCATTTGATGGGGCAAAAGGGGCCTAGTGGAGGGGGGGGGGGGGGTCCTCGACACCACGAGGATGCATCCATCGGTCAACAAAGCCAACCGATCCACAACAGAGCAAGCGGCGGCATGGGGAGTCAACCAGAACAAGCGCCGGCGCAGGCGCTTGTCTTGTCATCTTCCCTTCTTATTTGATTATCGCTGTCGCTCCCGACTGCTCGAGCTGTGTTCTCGTGGTATTTCTTTCTGTATGACGATCCGAGAGGTGCAACTGAGCTCCCCGTTCTTACACCTGCCATCATCAACCGTTCAAGTATTGTCTCAGTGCCATCGTCGTCTGTCCTACGCCACCACGTCTTTCCTTGCACGCTCTCGTATAGTCGAACAAGGCATCTTGCACAGACTTCACCCATCGCGATTCCCGTATCAACGCCACATACTTGATCGCCTGCCGTCTCATTCACCGACCGCGTGAGACAGACACGGCTGGAGGATCCGCGCCGGTCTCCCGCTCGCGGTGCCACGCCGCCGCCGCCACCCACTCCTAGGCGGGGAGTCCTCGACGTCTTCCACCAGTGGTATTCTCGGACTTTTCGACGCATCGCCGATAACATATTCTCACTCTGGTATCCTCCGCAAAGCCGTCTGTAAACCTCAGTATCTCGTCCCGACTGTCAGCATCTTAGTGACGAACAGCACGCACGCCTTGCGGCCGTAAGAGAGACAGAAAAGAGTGGCCGGCACACCAGCCAGCGTCTCTGCTGCGCCGTCGCCTCTGCTCGTCATGGCACGGCCTGACCACGACAGCGCCGGCTTCAAACCGCCAAAAAGCACGCCTCACGGCCAACCTGTTGTCCTCGACGTGGAGAAGATCGACCGCCCCAGCTCCGTCGATACCTCAATGGATCCGATTGCGCCAGCCGATCATATCGGTCCGGGCCGCTTCTCGCTGTCTGGCGCCGGCCACATCTCGCTTGATGATGTCGAGTCCGTTGACGTCCAGATCCGCAACTTGGCCGTCACTGTTGACACCTCGCCCTCATGGCTCGACCCTGCAACCTATCCGGAGTTGGTAAAGGCCAAGTTCAACCCCAAATCGAGCTCCAAGACTCTCTTGCACCATGTCGACGCTTCCTTGCGGCCCGGAACACTAACGGCCATCATTGGCGGCAGCGGGTCCGGGAAGACGACACTGCTGAACACCATGTCGGAACGCATGATCAGCGCCCGCCTGGCCCAGGGCGGCTCCATCACCTTCAACGGCAACGAGGGCATTCACAATGCGCGGCATGCCTACGTCATGCAGCAGGACATCCTCCTCCCCACTCTGACTGTGCGAGAAACGCTGCGGTATTCTGCCGACCTGAGGTTGCCGCCGCCCACAACAGCGGAGGAACGAATGCGCATCGTCGAGGAGGTCATTCTCGAACTGGGACTAAAGGAATGCGCCAACACCAGGATAGGAAACAGCCAGCACCGAGGGTGCTCCGGTGGCGAGAAGAGGCGGGTCAGCATCGGCGTTCAGCTGCTGGCGAACCCGTCGGTCCTGTTCCTCGACGAACCGACAACCGGCCTGGACGCGACGAGTGCCTTCCAGCTTGTACGCACGCTGAAGAGGCTGGCGACCAAGGGCAGGACGGTCATCACGACCATCCACCAGCCGCGGTCGGAGATTTGGGATCTCTTTGACAACCTCATCATTCTCACCAAGGGAAGCCCCGTGTACTCGGGCCCGGCCAGCGACTGTGTGCCGTGGTTCGAGGCCATGGGCTTCAGGTTGCCGCCGTTCGTCAACCCGGCCGAGTTCCTCATTGACGTCGCCGCCATCGACAACCGCACGCCCGAGCTTGAGGAAGAGACAGCGGCGCGGGTCGACCAACTCAAGACTGCGTGGGCTCACGAAAGCGGTAAGAGGTTTGAACCGTCAGAGAAGGCCGTCCACGTCCAGACCTTGTCAAGACGGGGGCGAGGCACGAAATCCGAGACCAACAAGCACGCCACATACGGCCGACAGATCCGAGTCCTGGCTGACAGGACGTTCAAAGTCACGTACCGTGACCCGATGGGTATGTTAGCGTCCATTGTCGAGGCCATCCTCATGTCTGTCGTGACGGGATACATCTTTTACGACTTGCCGAAGGACCTCTCTGGCATTCGGTCCCGGCAGGGCGCCCTCTACACCGCCACGGGTCTCCAGGGATATCTGACGCTCATGTTTGAGGTCTACCGGCTTACTGTCGACATCCCGACCTTTGATCGCGAGCACAGCGAATCCTGCGTTGACGCAGTCCCGTTTCTCCTCTCCCGTCGCCTGGCCCGCCTGTTCACCGAGGACCTACCCGTCCCGTTTCTGTTCTCCGTCATCTTTTACTTCATGGGCGGCTTCGAAGCGGACGCCAGCCACTTCTTCATTTTCTTCGCCATCACGCTGATCACCCACTACATCTCCGTCACCTGCGCGATAACGTGCGTCGCGGCATCGAGGAACTTTCCAGGTGCGAGTCTGATTGCGAACATGGTCTTCACTCTGCAGAGCATGGCTTGCGGCATGTTCATCCAGGCGAATTCCATCCCAATCTACGTGCGCTGGCTGAAGTGGATCACATATTCGGTGAGTATCACGAGCGAATGTGACCCGACGACGCCTGGAACACCCGCTCCAATTCTAACACATTTCAGTTTTACTCCTTTGGTGCCTACTGTGGCAACGAGTTTGAAGGAAGCTTCTATGACTGCCCGCTTGAAGGCGGTATATCGAACCCAGAGTGCGTACAGTATACCGGCCGCTTCGTGATGAATTCCCTTGGCTTCCCGGACAACTGGGTCTGGAGGCCCATCGTCGTCCTGGTGGCCTTTGTCGTCTTCTTCTGCGCATTGTCGGCCGTCGGGCTTCAATACATCAAGCAGGAGATGACGATTGCGCGGGCGAGGAACTCGGACACGGATCGATCGGCCGGAAAGGAGAAGATGAAGGCGCGGTCCATCTCCGAAGTGCGCACCATCGACGTGGGACTGGACAACTTTGGCCTGGCACTGGACAAGCGGGCGGCCCCGGGAAAGAAGATGCCGACCAAGACGATCCTCAACCCCGTCAACACAACATTCCATGCGGGCAAGCTGAACATCATCATGGGGCCGTCCGGCAGCGGCAAGACGTCGCTCCTCAACGCCATGGCTCTGCGACTCCACAACAGCATCAGCACGCGATACCTCCCGTCCGGGAAGCTCACCTTCAACGGCGCCTTGCCGTCCAACTCGGTCGTCCGATCCGTGTGCTCGTACGTTTGTCAGGATGACGACGCACTTCTGCCGTCGCTCACTGTGCGCGAGACACTCAGGTTCTCGGCCGGGCTGCGGCTGCCGTCCCACATGAGCAAAGATGAGAAGCACAGACGGGCCGAAGAGGTTCTGTTGAAGATGGGCCTCAAGGACTGCGCAGACAACCTGGTCGGGAACGAACTTGTCAAGGGCATCTCGGGAGGCGAGAAGCGACGGGTCACCATCGCCGTGCAGCTCCTCAGCGACCCGCGCGTCCTGCTGCTCGATGAGCCGACCAGCGGCCTCGACGCGTTCACGGCGAATTCCATCACGGAGGTGCTGCAGGGACTCGCCAACGAGGGCCGCACGCTCATCCTGACAATTCACCAAGCGCGCTCCGATCTGTTCAAGCACTTCGGCAACGTGCTGCTTCTCGCCCGAGGCGGCTCCCCCGCCTACGCCGGGTCGGCCGGGGCCATGCTGGCCTACTTCCAGCGGCAGGGATTCGAGTGTCCCACGCACAGCAACCCGGCCGACTTTGCGCTCGATCTCATCACGATCGACCTGCAGCACGAGACGAGGGAGGCCGAGAGCCGCGAGAAGGCCAGGAAGCTGGTGGAAGCGTGGCGGAGAGAAATCGAGACAGCGCCGCACGAGACCACAGACGAAAAGACTGGCACGGGTCGGCTGTCCGGTATCGAAGAGGAGGAAGCGAGCATCCGACAGACCGAGACCACAGCAGGGACGACGACGCCGCCGCCGCCGCCGCCAGCAGCCCAGGACGCAATCGCGAGAATGTCGAGCGAGCGTCCCGGCGTCGTGGCAGGCCCACGCAAGTCCTTTAACAAGGCGAACCTCGCGACGCCGGCGGAGCTGGGCGCCCTCGTCCGCAAGCGCGCGTCCTTTGTTACGGCGTTCCCGCTCCTCCTCCACCGCGGCCTCATAAACTTCCGTCGGCAGCCGCCGTTGCTCCTCGCGCGCATCATGCAGGTGGTGGGCCTCGGCGCAGTCCTCGCGCTCTTCTTCTCGCCGCTCAAGAACGACTTCTACTCTGTGCAGAACCGCATGGGCTTCGTGCAAGAGGTCGGGGCCTTTTACTTCGTGGGCATGCTGCAGAACGTGGCCGTGTACCCGGCGGAGCGTGACGTCTTTTACCGCGAGGACGACGACGGCGTGTACAGCGTCGAGGCGTTCCTGGCGGCGTACTCGGTGCTCGAGCTGCCGTTCGAGATGATCAGCTGCCTCGTCTTCGGGGTGCTGGCGGACCTGGCGGTGGGGTTCCCGCGGACGGCGCCCATGTACTTGGTGTGCGTTTTCTCGTGCTTCGGAGTGGTGTCGTGCGGTGAGTCGGTGGGCATCATGTTCAACACGCTCTTCAACCACACGGGCTTCGCCGTCAACCTCACGTCGGTCATCATGTCGGTGGCCAACACGATGGCCGGTATCCTGTCCATCGACATGCCGCAGCTGTTCAAGATCTTCAACTACCTGTCGCCGATCCGGTACGCGACGCGGGCGCTGGCGCCGTACAGCCTCGAGTCGGTGACGTTTACGTGCACCGACGCGCAGAGGCTGCCGGACGGGCGGTGTCCCGTCGAGACGGGCGAGGACGTGCTGAACCTGTACAAGTTCAACGTGGATCCGAACGTGAACATGGCGGCTCTGGCGGGGTGCGTCGTCGTCTACCGGCTCGTCGCGTGGGCGCTGTTGCGAGGGGTGCGGACGCGATTGGACGGCGCGAAGAAGAGGAAGTAGATAGTCCCGTCTGCACTCGTTAGATAGATGAACGGTTATCGTTTGTCGTATCTCCTCCATTCTTCAATCACCTCTATCATCCCATCTGCTGGCCCATTTTCTCTTATCCCGAAGCGGACGGAAACACCCCCCCTTCGAAGCTATCCTGCAATCAGCCAAACAGCCGAGCCAAAGCTCCCCTTCTCCCCGACCCCCCAATGCAGCTGTATCGATATTAGCCGAGCAACGGTGTCGAGGAGCATACGGGGGCGATGATGCAAAAGCCGCGGTGCCGATAAGGCCCCGATTCGGAAGCTGTGCAGCAATCACAGTGGAGTATGCCGCTGCAAATTCGCCCCTCCGCCCGAGCGATAGCGGCATGAGCTCACTCCATACCGGACTTTGGGTACAGAGTACCTACCTACCTGCTTACCTAGGTACTTACTTACCTAGGTACGGATACTCAACTCACTCCTGCCCTCACTCACTTTGCGCCGTCACTCAGTCGTCCTCGCTCCTCATTTGTCATACACGTAGCGTAGCACATCATCGCTTAAACCTCTCCTCAACTTTCTCATCTCGCCTCTCCATCCTCGTCCCCCTCCATCCTCGCTCATTCTCCTCTCTTCCTATACAAACCTCCTCTCACCCTTCCATTGCCATCGGTCCAAGTGACACCCTCACAGAGAGGTCGGCAACCAACTCTTTTGAACCTTCCAATTGCAACCCCCCAATCGCAGCATCCCACTGGCACGCGCCATGTCTGAGAAACTCCCCTTCACCCACCCGGCGCCGGAGCACGCCGCCTCTGCCGCCCCGCCCCGCGCTCGCGCCCGCCGGACCGCGTGGTGGTCCCTCCTCCCGGCCGCCCTCTTCCTGACCTACCTCCACGCGCCGTCCTCCTTCGGCGGTCACGGCTACGGCCACCACGGTCACGGCTCTTCGGGCGCTGCCGCTGGCTGTCGTCAGGTTGACCCGCTCTTCCCGACCCAGAACTCGACCGGTCTCTCCGAGCTGGACGCGTACCTCGACACCTCCAAGTTCCGCAATGAGACCATCGCCCGCCTGTCCGGCGCCGTCCAGGTCCCCACCGAGTCCTTTGACAACTACGGCGCCGTCGGCGTCGACGACCGCTGGGACAAGCTCTTCGCCTTCTCCGCCTACCTCGCAAAGACCTTCCCCAAGGTCCACGACACCCTCAAGCTCGAGCGCGTCAACACCCACGGCCTCCTCTACACCTGGCAAGGGTCCGACGCCGACCTGAAGCCCACCGTGTTCATGGCCCACCAGGACACCGTGCCCGTCGCGCCCACCACCATCGACAGCTGGACGCACCCGCCCTTCAGCGGCGCCTACGACGGCACCTATGTCTGGGGCCGCGGCGCCATGGACTGCAAGAACTCCCTCATCGGCATCCTCGAGTCCGTCGAGCTGCTCATCGCCGCCGGCTTCGCCCCGAAGCGTACCGTCGTGCTGAGCTTCGGCTTCGACGAGGAGGTCTCGGGCCAGCGCGGCGCCGGCCACCTTGCCCCCGTCCTGCTGGACCGCTACGGCAAGGACGGCGCCGCCATCCTCATCGACGAGGGGTCCGGCTTCGATACCCAGTGGGGCAAGGACTTTGCCATTCCCGGCACGGCCGAGAAGGGCTACATTGACGTCGAGATCGTCGTCCGCACCCCCGGCGGCCACAGCTCCATCCCGCCCCCGCACACGGGCATCGGCATCCTGTCCGAGCTCGTCACGCGCATCGAGGCAAACCCCTACGAGCCCGAGCTGATCCCCGGCAACCCGTACCTCGAGAAGCTGCAGTGTGGTGCCGCTTACGCCCCCGAATTCCCGGACAACCTGCGCGACCTGCTCCCCGCCGCCGACCGCCAGCAGGTGTGCAAGAAGCAGACGGACCGCCTGGCCCGGGAAGCCGCCAAGGCCGGCCCCCAGATCAAGTACCTCTTCACGACCTCGGTGGCCACGGACATCATCGAGGGCGGCGTCAAGATCAACGCGCTCCCCGAGCGCGTCCGCGTCGTCGTCAACCACCGTGTCAACGTCGGCGACCGGTCGGCGAGCGTCAAGGAGAAGGTCGCCGAGATCGTGCGCCCCGTCGCCGAGAAGTACAACCTCACCCTGCACGCGTTCGAGGCCGACGGCGCCGCCGAGACGCCGTCGAGCATCACGCTCAAGGACAACGATAGGGTGCTGGAGCCCGCCCCCGTTACGCCGACCGAGGTCGACGGCGTTACCCCCTACGGCATTCTGTCGGGCACCACGCGCGCGCTCTACGGCGAGGGCCTCGTCGTCTCCCCCGGCCTCATGACGGGCAACACAGACACGCGCTACTACTGGGACCTGACGAAGCACATCTTCCGCTTCCTGCCCGGGTTCGACCCCGAGAGCGACGAGTGGGCGGGCATCCACACCGTCGACGAGAAGACGAGCGTCAAGGGGCACATCAACCTCGTCAAGTGGTACACCATCTTCTTAAGGAACATTGACGAAGCCAAGCTCTCTTGAGTCTTGACGATGGAGTTGACAGCCAAGCCCTTACGGATGGAACACCTCGGGGTGTAGTTAGAGATCCAGAGACCGGATTCCGCGAACTTGGTGGTGGTCAAACTCACATTATCTTGTCGCAAGTTTGCTGCCATAACCTATATTTCAGTCAACACTCTGTTAGTGTACAATTAACACCTGGCACACTCACTGCTGTTGAGCCAATGGCGTCATGCTACGGTCTGAGATTGAATCCTACAAACGGCCCTTTTTTATAATTGACTAGTGATGCTGTCCCTCTAGATGGAATACCGCAGGAACCGCGCCAGCTCAGGCGTCCAGCTTCGCTTGGGATCGTCAAGAGCCAAACCCAGCCCGTGCGATCCGTCCGGGAGGACCAACACCTGGGTCGGCCGCTTGTGGGCCGCCATGGCCTCGGCGAAGAGGAGCGTGTTCTGCACGGGGACGCTGCCGTCGTTGAACGTGTGGAACAAGAAGGTGGGAGGCGTGGTCGCGGAGACGAGGTTCTGCGCCGACAGCTCATGCCGCGCCTCGGCGGTTGAGTTGGCGCCAATGAGGTTGTTGCGCGAGCCTACGTGCGTGTAGCTCCCCTCGAGTGTGATGACCGGGTAGGCGAGAATGCCAAAGTCGAGACGGGCCGCCGGGTTGGTAAGTGTCACCGCCGCGAGATGGCCGCCTGCCGAGAAGCCCCAGATGCCGAGCTTGGCCGTGCGGTTCTGCTCGCGGATGTAGTCCAGGGCCTCAAGGGCCTCACTCTGGGGTTTCGGGTAGATGGGTGCCGTTGCGTTTGAGGCCGTGGTGTAGTCGAGAACCCAAGCGTCGATGCCCAGGTTGTTCAAGAACGCCGCTGGGGTATATCCCTCCTTCACAATGGACACGCGGGCGTATCCGCCGCCGGGACAAACGAGAACCCCAATTCCCGTCGAGTTGGCTGCAGGGAAATAAGTGACTTGCGCCGTATCGAACCTATGCAACACGTCAGATTCATAGCTGATAAACTGAATCGCCCGCTTGTCCGCCACGAAGTCCGGCCGTCCTGAGAGCGACGATCGGCTGGGTGTCCGTACCGCTTTGTGATGCCTCGTGAGAATTCATGGGAATCCCCGCTGTTGACTCCAGACGAAACAGCAGCTCCGATCTGGAGGAGAGAGCTCATAGCCAGCACCAAGATAGACCTCATTATTTCGTTGAAGGAATTGGTTGGTTTTGCGGACGGAGACCTCAAAGTTGACAAATTCTTCGGAAACCTATGCTTATTAGGAACGAACTCATGGACGATCGCACCGGCTGTGACTTACCTACAACCTACGTTACATACCCCTCAGAGTATGGTGCTGCTGGTAATGATCACCCGAGCAAGAAAAACCCGCTCCATTTGTCCGGTAGCATCGACGCAGCTCAGTTCATGCACCTCGTCTCATTTCAAACCGAGATGCCGTTACTTCGACGCTAAGTAACTAAAGACCCACCAATGAGGAGAGCTCGTTGCGAGTCAACTGGGGCAGCTGGGCCAGTTCGCGGTCGCCCTGTCAGTGGAACCTAATACAGTTGTCGACGCCTTAGTGGACAGGTGAAATTTGTAAGGTTCTCGACATAGGTTAGTGACAGGTAGCCCTATTCTTGGTTTTGGAAGTAGAGAGTAGTCATCAAAGGCAGATACTACTCTGCAAAAACAGAGACAGTATCCTGAAGGCATCCTAGTTTTGCAAGGACTAGTGATATATTCACGAGAGCTGTATGTTTCCGCCTAGTCAAACTCCAACGTCATTGTTGAGTGACACTGAGGTAAAGCGGCATAGCTTGGACTCCGTGTCGTATTTGCGCCAAGGTCTTGAGGTGTTCAACTTGCTGATTCGTAAAGATGACATCCCAAACCTGAACTTCCTACTTCTGCTTCGTGGACGCCGTTACAATGGACACGTACAGTGAGTTACTTGTTGTATCTACGATGAGAGCGTCACATGTCCCTCAGACCAGTCGATCAATGAACAATTAAATAAGTCTCATTCCTCATCAACAATTCTTTTCTAAGAATACAAAATGCCACCCAACGCCGTCGCAATGAAGGTTGTATGTTACACAAGACTTGGCTTGAAGAACCAATGGTGCATACGGAATGTGTACGCTGAATATGACTGTCTGATAGACGATGCAAAGCTCCGGGGAGCTGGTTTCCAAGTGACGTGGGGCTTAAACGGTGGCCTCGGCCTTCTCCGCCTCGCTGGAGGACTCGTTGTGATGAGTCTTGCGGACCTCGCCGCGCCACTTTGCCGAGGTGATGGGGTTGACGCGCTGGACATACATGGTGTCAATCTCTTCGAGGGTACGGTCCTTGGACTCGATTACGAAGAAGAAGACAATGACGGCGAGGGCGGCACAACAGCCGGCGAAAACGAGACCGTAAAGATAGCCGATAGCGTCGGTGATGTAGCCAGTGAAGAAGGACATGAGGCTGGGAGATGTTAGCTCGTAGTTCAATAACGATTAAAGAGAGTTCACGTACAAGTTCCAGAGCCAGTTGGAGGCGGTGGCAAGAGCCATGGCGGGAGCGCGGTAACGGGCAGGGTACAGCTCAGCAACAACAGCCCAGACGAGAGGTCCCCAGGTCGTGGCAAAGCCTGCAATAAACAAGCACGAAAAAGCAACGAGAACAGTTCCTGCGGTGGGGGTGTTCTGGGGGTTGTTCTGATCGAGAGCAAAGTGGCCGACAAAGGCGTAGACGAAGAAACACATCATCATCCACAGGGCACCAACAATGAGAGCCATGCGACGGCCCGACTTCTTGACGACAACCAAGCCACCGAAAGTGCATGCAACGTTGACGGAGCCGAGAATGAGCTGGGTGACGTAGCTGTCGCTGAGGCCGGTGGCAGAGAAGACAGTGGTACCAAAGTAGAAGAAGAAGTTGGCGCCGGTGAGCTGCTGGCCGGCCTGGAGAACGACTCCGAGAATGGTGCGGTAGAGCATGCGAGGGCCGGTGAAAATCTCCCAGATGCTGGTGTCGGCACCGGCGCTCTCCTCGGCAACCTTGGCGCGGATGTCGTCTATCTGGGCGTTGACGGACATGGCGTTGGGCTCGACACCGGTAAGCTTGGCGATGTTGCGACGAGCCTCATCCTCGCGACCTTGGCGGAAGGCATAACGGGGGGACTCAGGGAGGAGGAGGATACCGGCACCGAGGATGAGGGCCCAGGCAAAACCGAGGCCGTTGGGGATGCGCCACGAGGCAGAGCCCACCTTGTTGTGGGTGGCGAAGTTCACAATCTCGGCGAGCCAGATGCCAAGGGTGATGAAGAGCTGGTACGTCGAGACAATAACGCCGCGGATGATGGCCGGGGTCGACTCGGACTGGTACATGGGAACGACGACGGAGAGGGCACCGATACCGACGCCGTTGACGAGGCGGCCAATGGCGAACTGGTACCACTTGTTGGTGGACGAGATCTCGATGACGATGCCGATGCAGGAGAAGAAGGCGAAAAGCGAAATGGTCAGGCGACGACCGAGAGTGTCGGCAAGCTTGCCGGCGGTCAGGGCGCCGACGAGACAGCCGATACAGAGGAGGCCGACGATAGTACCCTGGCGAGCGGCGCTGAAGACGTAGGTTCCGTTTTGGGGCTCGCCAAAGCGCTCCATAAAGTCTTCCATCAGGAAGAAACCGGAGATCTGACCGCTATTGCGGGGGGCGGGAAGGGTTAGCAAACGGACGTCGCTTTAGGGGTGGATGATGAAGCGAGACACTGGTGTCTCGGGCAGGGCTGGTGTCTCGGGCAGGGAACAACCAAGACATACCTGACATATCCGAACATGAAACCACCGATACTGGCAACAAGACCGAGGAAGCAAGCGGCGAAAGTGACCTTCTGCTCGGCCACGAGGTCAACCGAGTTGGAATCCGTGGGCGCATCGGCGTCGGTCCGGTCCTTGTGCTCAACGCCCTTGCCACCGAGCTTGGGGAACTGCATCTTGGGCAGCGGTTGACGATGCGCGTCAGAGGGGTCTGGAGGGTATAAGAGAGGCGGTGATGTATCCCAAGACAATCCAGGAGAGGATGTGTGAGTAACGGACGAATGGTTAAGTCTACTTTGACTGTGGAGGTTGGCGAAGAGGCTCGGAAAGGGTGGGCAGAAGCGGCCGGATGTGAGATGGAAGGGAAGGAAGGAGGCGACGAGTTTAAAAACTCTGATTAGACGCGATATTAGCGGGATGGGGAAGGAAGGGAGGAGCGAGAGGGCAGGCTGAAAGGGAAGGAGACGAGATTTCTTTTTGTATTCAAGGCACAGAAGGCACGAGGTAGGAGAGAGAAACGTCAATTAGCCCCGGTTGGTCCTTGCTTGGTACGTCGTTTACGCGTGGGTTGGAAGTGGAAGCAGAAGTGGAAGGAATGACCGGTTTCTTCCTCCTCCCCCGTTCGTTCCCCCGTACATCCCCGTTCGCCTCCGCGTGTGTTCCCACACCTGACAGATGGAAAGGTGCTTTTTTTCATGCCTCATGATCACGCCTCCAACCGGGAAAGAAGGGGGAAAACTGGGCAACAGCCGGCCGTTAACCGCAGACGTCGAAACCCCCCCACTATCACCCACAACATGCATCAAGCGGACAAAGTCGGGGGCCCGTGGGAGAAGCAGGAAAAGTGCGGGCGGCAACGTACGTGTGCGCATGGGGGACTGTGGGCGGAATGGCGGGTGAGAGAAGGATCTGGCCAGTCTGTGGAAAGACGCCGTGCGCGGCTGACTGACTGACGGTGATAGTGACATGTTAGGAAGGGGGGCGTGTCGCCAGACTAGGAGACTTCATCGACGACGGCAACGGCGACAACGACATGGGTGAGGGGGATGTTGGCGGCGGCATGGCTGGTAGCTTTTCCGGGCCGTACGTCGAGCGTCGTCCACGGTGCATTACACCGAGTACCTCCCGGGCGGGGCGGTTATGTGGCAGGGACGCTTAACCTTTATAGGCCTCAACTGACGGCCTAAGTTATTAGTAAAAAAAACACCCTTTTAAACTATAAACTTACTAGTAGTTACTATCTACTATAATACCTTAATAAATACTATAATACTATAAATTTAAGTCAGCTAAAGCTTATAAAAAGTTAAAAATAACCTCTATAGTTAATATAAAAGGTTATATAATATAATTTAATTAGCTATTAAATACCTTAAAAATTCTTTACTTAATAATATACTAAATTATTTATAAAATTAAAATAGTATTTTTTAAAAACCTTTAAATTACTACTTTATATAAAACTTATTCTTTTAATTTTAATTAAGTTAGCTTACTTAACTTTAAATAATACTTTAACTAATTATAATTATAAAATAAACTTAAAAAGTAATATAAGTTTTATTTTACTTTTATTTTTATTATCAAATCTTAGCTTAGCTTTAATAATAAGTAAAAAATTAAAAATTAAAATATTAAGTATATCTTTAAGTAAATAGCTAATAAGCTAGATAGAGAAGATAATTAGAAGGAGATTTACTACCTCTTTAACTAAATGTATATTAAGATCCTTAATAAGCTATAGAAGTTAGTTACCTTAGCGGAGGCGTGAGATAGGAAGGGGGGGGG
>PUHP01000091.1:0-24447 GCA_006783085.1 Colletotrichum shisoi | reverse complement strand
CCGCATCCCCGCCCCCCCCCCCCCCCTCGTCGGCCCGTTCTCAACGGTGCGAGTCCAGAAAAAGACCGAGTCTCGGTCACCAAGACCCGTCGCCTGATATTCTCAAGCAGTAGAAACTGCGACCGAATTTGCTGGCAACCAACCGAAACAGCCTACGCTTATGAGAGGTGGAAACTCTAGAGGTTGGGGGGAAGGGGGTGTCTTTTTTCATTTCATGGCGCCGTGAAAAAGGGCCGACAATTCGAGAACATAATACGAAATGGCCTTTTAGACGATAGAGTTGGATGAGAAGTGGGAATAGAGAGGAGCCGACGGGGAAGCAAAGGAGGGAGAGACGAGGTTTGAGGGCCCGTCTTCGAAAGCGTACGCGCTGGAGATGGAAACAGAGAAACTTGGAGATGAGGGCAACGATAGTTGATTCATGCCAATCGCCGCTCGTCAAGCTGTCAACTTTGCTGTGGTGCACTGGGCTTTGATCAAGAGCCCGCCCGCAAAGCCATTACCCCAAAACAAGCTCTGCATCAGTCGATGCGATTTGAGGCATTGACCGCAGGGGGTGTGTGTGTGTGTGTATGTGTATGCGTGACTTGACCCCCAAGCAACGGACTCCACGAGGGGAAACCACAGCGGGAAACATTAGCAACATGCGAATCCCGACTTCCCCATCGCGCGCAAATTCTCGCCTCGTCTGGGCTGTGCGCCCTGGATATGGATATCCGTCGTCCGCCGGCCCACCCAGCACGTCAAAACCGGGTCCCATCTCTTCAGGGCCCGAAGTGCGGCCACGGCCACGCCGCCTAAGGTCCGCCGTCCACCCCCTTTTCGGCCCGCTTTTGGATGCTCCGATGTGGGCTGATCGGAAGGTTTCCGCCTTCTCTCATCGTTCTCTGCGCGCAACACTTCCTTATGTCGCCTGCCTCGAGAGACAAGTCGAACCCTCGTTACCTTAGAGTCTTCCCGCTGGGCGCTTGTTCTGTCGCCCGTTGACGCACACTACGACCCCCTCGCCCTTAAACAGACCAAGGGGGCAGAAAAGGAAATGAGAGAGAGAAAAAGACCAAAGGGTCCCGCATATTTGCCAAGTACAGATATGCTGCGATCATAATGCGGCCTTTCCAGATCTAGAACTTGAGTGGATGGTTCCACTATTATCTCTCCGCTCGCGTCCCGACGTCTTGCCGCGAATGACGCGACGGCCTCGACATCTCGCTCGGTCTGCTCCGATTGAGAAGCCAATTGTCACACAATCGTTCATGCATCCATTATCTGACGTCTTGTCCTTTTAGCTTCCTCGGACGCCGGGTCTACGCCAAAATTCTCTTCAAACCCGGATGCTAGCCGCTCACGCCTTCCCCGGATGATGTTGGTCCAAATCTTTCCACAACATGCTGCCATGCTCCATCGTGCAATCCACCTCTCATTCTCTGGGGATTCTCAAAAACACATGACCTCCTTTTTCCTCAAAAATGTGTAAAGATTTTTCTCGCAATCCATTCCGCACCTGAAACTCCGGAACCACGATGCCCCCCATCTCCTCACGACGACGGGGAAAGGCGTGCGGCGTTGTCTCGGGAGATGTCCTGGCGTCACGGCCCTCCTCCGGGGGCGACGGCGGCAACGGTCAGGACAACGTCACGGCGTCGGAGATAACCACGATTTCTCGTAATGGCCGATTGCTGATTCATTTCCAACAGGTTATGACGACATTAGGTAGAAAATATCCTCCTCATTTTGGTACAGTGGTCTTCCTGGTCACCGGCGAGTCATGTGTCGATGACGTGCATCTTCACACCACATGGCACGCAACTGGGAGATCGAAAGGAACAATTCTTCAGCAAGGTTGCTATTCATGTGGCCTAACTACTACACAACAACGGCTTCACTACCTGTCGGGCCATTGAGGACTCACAGCCCAAGTATTGATACAAAAGAAAAGAGGCCATGACGGCATGCCATACTCCCACCCCGCATTGCGGGACCACATGCCCCAGAAAACCGGCCGACCTCTCTTCCGTGGCGTCCGCCCAACGCTGACTGAACAAGAAAAGATTCGTATGGCCATCTCTGGTCCGCTGTTGTATCATTCCAAACCAAAGTCAACCATGGTATCGCCCCCCCTCGCCATTTTACTTGGGTATCTTCACAAGCTTCAACGCCCGACTGTGCCGCTGTGCCTTGACAACCTTCTAAGTTGGGGACTTGGCCACTCGCATCTTCATGCGTCTGTCCTTCTTCTCGTGTGGTTTGGTGACCGCCGCAGGCGCTGCCATGTCAACGGGTGTGTTATTCTCCACCTCAGGCGTCTCACCACTGGAAGCCTCCAAGTCCGACATTGACTTCTCTGCTCCCTCTTCGACAGGTAAGCCAGGCAGGATGTTGTTTCCTGTCTTCCTGGCCCAGGTACCTGGTGGGACATTGAAAATATAGCTCTGGCGGCTTGGCGGCTGCGTCGACGGTGGTACGTGAATCGGCGGCATGTCTTCATCCATGTCGCTATTTTGAACAGACTCAGGCTGAAGTGACGCTGTAGAGCGAAGTCGGCTGCCCGACGATATCCGTCGCCTGGTTGCTTCTTTCTTCTCCTTGAGTCTATCGGGTATGTCCTTGACCGCATACTGAGAGGTCATGGGTTCTGACGGAGCGCCCTCTTCCTCCAACGAATGCTGCCGCGCTGACCTGCTCCCAGAGAGCCTGACCCGCTTCTTAGCCGGGCTGGGCTTAAATCCCTCCGACTCACTAGGTGCCAGTCCAGTTCGGTTTCGGGTTGTTGCGGGACGCAGAGTCCGAGGATTCGCGCGGGGGGGGCTCTCTGAGGCATACGACAGGCGCGGGGTGGATCGATGCGATGCCGCCGAAGATGGCTGCTGTTGTGCGGAAGGAGAATCGGTGTTCGTCAGTCGGGTTTCGTCATCCTCCGTGCTGTCGGAATCGACCACCATTTCCTCGCTGCGTTCCTTGCGTTTCTTGCTTCGTCGACTCGGGCCCTGCTGCTTCTTAGGAGGATTGACAACCACCAATTCATCTTCCGAGTCGCCGTCTGCGTGTCCACCATCAAGGAATTTGAAGCCTCGTAGGCCGTTCGCTTCGGCATCTTCCAGTAGCCAGCGGCTGCAGTCTCTGACCGTCTTATCCTTGTAGTCGGGAACCTGCTGCTTCAGACGATGCCACAGTAACTTGAGCGTCGGCTTATGCCATTTTTGGCGGAACTGCAAGTCGACGAGCTTCGTCCACCTGATGTCTCGGTCGCTGCCGGCGGCTCCGGCAAGGATGGCGTTGACCATTTCGTACTTGTCTTCGGGTGGCATCTCACGGATCTGCTTACGAGCCTTCTCCAGTGTCCAGGTGACCGTCGATGAGGGTCGTGAGCACCGCAAAACTTCTGTAGGGCTCAGTTCCACGTTGAGCGTCTTGAATTTCTTAGCGCATTGCAGACGGCTGCGCCGATGGCCCATTAGCTCGCTGATGCTCTGCCAGTTGAGGAAAGTCAACGGCGACTTCTGACTGTTTCCAGGCAACCTGTCAATCCGTCTCAGCGAGGCAACGACATGCTCGACCAACTCTCGTTCCTCTTCTTCGGTCCATTTCATGCGAGACTCAACGCCGCCGCAGATGACATAGTTGCGATAGCGGTCTCGAACGTCGTTGGGATGGCGGTTCATTTCATCGGCAATTTTGACCCAGGAGCCCTCGTGCTTAGTGTGAAGCTCCTCCAGCCTGGCGTCTTCCTGTGTCGTCCATCCTCCTCCGCGTGCCTTGAAGTTGTGAAATTCTTGACGAGCGACGTCGATGATCTTTTGACGACGCCTATTGGGCACACCGGCACAGATAGCGGCCCACATGTCCTGGAACTGTTGACTGTCAAACACGAGACTCTTAGCCCCGTTTGACTTCTCAGCTTTTTTGCGGTTCCTCATTTGGATACGATCGTTCATCTCCTTTTGTGACAATCCGTGTTCGTCGCGATATTTTTCGACAGCTTCCGAGAGCATTCGCATCTCGTCGACGGAGAACTGTCCCGTGAGGAACTGTTCTGAGCCTTGGCGAGGGGTTGCTGCTTTCTGGGATGCAGTCCTCTTGGCAGCCTTCGTCTTGGGCGTAGCAGGTTGGGCTGCGGTTGATGCGCGAGCTGTTGCCGGCTTTCGACTCTTCTTCTGTTTCTTTTGAGGCTCCGTTGCCTCGGCAGAAGGGAGCTCGGATAGAGCGGCTAGGTTTTCATTGGCGTTTTGCGCATCTTCGGCGTCCAGACTCGCTTCAGCCTCCTGGTTGTCACCAGTGATTTGGCTCGCGGGCGCATGCTCAAAGAAGTCTGGCTTCGATCGCTGTCTTTTGGATGCCGTGGAGCGTGCCGATTTTTGGGCCGAACTTGGAACGTTACCGGCGTCAGAGTTGTATGCGTCATCCTCGACATTCCGACGACGGGCAGCTCTGGGTGTGGCTACAGGCTTCTCACGCTCAGAGGCAGCCTTTTTTGCGTGGGCGGCTTGCTTCTTAGCCGAGTTGTCCAAGGCATCACGAAAAGTTCTGATGGGTAGTTGTGGCTCTTCAACGGGCAGCTCGTCATCGACAATCGAGTTTGAAACATCTTTCCTAGGCGGCTGAGAGGACGGCGGTAGGTTGTCGGCAACGGGTCCGTTCGAAACGTCGGCCATGTCGGCGTCCTCATCACTTCCAATGCCTTGTCCGTCGGTTTCGTCGTGATCCTGTTGGCTGGCAGACGCTGAATGCGGCAGTGCGCCTGACGACTTCTCAGGGCCCGATGCGCTCCATTCATCATCCAGTGCCTCGTCTGCAGATTCGGCCGCTTCTGAAATTCGATCAGGCTGGGATGCGACCTCTCGAGCCAAGCTCTGCCTCAGGACAGAAATCTGGGAGCCCCGTGACATGCTCCTCCTCCTCTGCGCAGCGACGCTCGGGGACGACAGGGAAACGGGGATTTTGTCGTCCTTTTCATCGACAGCAGGAGTGTCGGAAGGTTGACCGAAAAGCTGTTCTGAGACTACCCCAAGGTACGATCGCTGGGGGTCGGATTTCAAGATTGGATCCAGACCAGGATTGCGCTTGTGGGCAGGGCTTGCGTCTTCAGCGTCATCTCTGACGGAAGTGATAAGTGAATCAGATACAGTACCCTCGGGCAAGTGTTCCACGTCGACGTCCTCGATGTCATGCAAGACGGTGCGGTTCTTCCTCTTCTTCTTTCGGGTGGAACCGTGTGCTTCGCTCGACTCGGTTGAGTTCATCGGGCCACGCTTACGCTTTTTTTTCTTCTGACTGGCGGAAGCATTCTCTTCGTTGCTCGTGGTGGGAGTCGGAAGGGCCTGCCCAGACTGTTCAAGGTCGGCCGACCTCGTCTTGTTCTTCGCGTTCTTACTGTGGGTCTTGTTCTCGTCCACATCCGTTCCCTTTTTTCCTTTCTTTTTCTTCTTCTTCTCGTCGTTGTACTCGCTCGATAGTTGGGCCGGAGCTGCATCCTCTTCGTCGGACAAGGGCTGGGTGGAGAAAGGCTGCATGGAAGCAAAGGGGTCGACGTAATCGATGATGCCATCAGGAACCTCGTCGGGACCTTCGTCGACGTCCAGGGCGATTGGTGAGCCCATGATGGAGTCTTGGCCCCAGTGTCGCGCAGCCATATCCGTCAAGTGATGATCCTCGATCCCATCGGGATACTCGGCGGGCGCGGTGGAAGGGAAGATTCTGTCGGTTGTGTTTTCGTAATCGGGTCTCGCGGGTCCTGGGTACGAGCTCTTGGGAGGAGACTGTCCAGCGAGGATTCTGGAGATGGAGCTGAACATGGTTGAGTAAAAGACAAGCCAGAGCGGCCGGGGGTGCGCATCAAACTGAAAGCGGAAGTCGCGCTAGCAAAGAAACCCGTGGATATCCTAAGCTTATTAGTGAGGGCTCCTCAGGTCGCAATTGACGGGAGTTTGTGGAGGACGAACAATGGACGGATCGCGTAGCGGGGAAATTTTAATTTTTTTTTTGGTCTGGAAGGTGAGCGTGGAAGGAGCTACCTGGGGTAAGGCGATCACTCGGGAAAGAAGGGACGCGTTTGACTGTCGCGGGTTGTGAAAATGTTTCGGCAGGCGCGACCCGCTTTCGCTACCGCACTTTGAGTTTAGCGGCCATTACGGGGAAGGAAGCTTGGGCCCCCCGTTCTACTGTGTCGATTTTCCTATCGTCTTCACGACTGTGTTTCTGGCTACTTGCACTTGCGCGTAGCCATTGAAGTCTCACTGTGTCGGTGCCACCGTCTGGCGTAAATGCTCGGGCGCCCAATAATAGGTGCTTAATCACCTTTGTAGGTATGTAGGTTGGCATGTAGTTGCAAGGGCAGTTTTCGGTTGCAACCTCAGCTGTCTGTCGCAACGCTGACTTCTTCGCAATCACCTCCTCCATACGTTCAGATGATAGATACACATGTGTCAACGTGTTCAGCCCGGTCGGTCCCTGTCTCTTGATTGCGTGACCTTCTCAAATGCTGTTCCCCATTGCAATTTGAGTGTCTGAAAGGCATGCTCATAAGATGACCGCCGGAAAAGTGCAGGCCCACGTCCATCGCCGCGACCGGAACGGTTGATCGGCAGGGCGAAAGGTTTGTGTTGGTGGAAGATTGCTGCATTCCATCCATGCCTATGGGGTTTTAATCGTGTTGCCGTTCGCCCCCTTCGTTCTTGTCCCAGCATACACAATCGCGTCCGTACATCCCCTGCCAATATTCGCTAAGAATGGAGACAGGCAAAAAACGGTTTCTTCGATGTGCCTTTATTAGATGACCGCGAGCCCCTGCGGCAGTTGCACGATGCCCGTGGGATCGTCTAGCTGTCAGCATGAGACTCTCATACCCCATCATCCTTGCGCCACTGGCCATCTTCGCTCTCCCTCCCGACGACTACATGTCCCTCCTCGCCGAACGACAATCTCCAGCCAGCATCGACCAGCTTTTTAAGGCCCGCGGCAAACTCTACATCGGCGTCTCAACCGACAACGGTACTCTCCAGCAGGGCAAAACAGCGGCAATCATTAGGAACAACTTTGGCCAAGTGACGCCCGAGTACTCGATGAAGTGGGATGCACTCGAGCCCGCACGCAACCGCTTCACCTTTGGCAACGCCGACTTCCTCGTCAACTGGGCCCGGCAGAACGGCGCCAAGACCATCCACGGCCACACGCTGCTGTGGCACCGCGCCCTGCCGGCGTGGGTGTCCGCCATCAGGGACAAGGCTACGCTTGCGGTCGTCGTAGAGACACATATCAAGGCCGTCGTCGGGCGATACAAGGGCAAAGTCCGATCGTGGGTTGGTTCCGCCAAGAGATGATCGAATTTTTGGTGTCGTCGGCTGACTTACCATCCATTACCAAGGACGTCGTCAACGAGGCTTTCAACGACGACGGCTCACTCCGGAGCTCCGTCTTCTCTCAGGTACTCGGCGAGGCCTACATCGGCATCGCCTTCCGCGCGGCGCGCGCCGCAGACCCAGACGCGAAGCTCTACATCAACGACTATAACCTTGACCGGGCGGACTGGGCCAAGGTCGTCGCCATAGTCAGCAGGGTGAACCAGTGGCTCGGCCAGGGCATTCCCATCGATGGCATAGGTAGGTAGTCCCTTGGCCCATGGGCTCCAATCTCACGGGTGTTTGACGGGGTAATGACATGACTAACGTGTGATCAAGGCTCCCAGACGCATCTGGACCAGAACATGGCCGGGAACGTCCTGGGCGCACTGCAGAAGCTCGCGAGCGCACGCGTCACCGAGATCGCCATTACCGAGCTCGATATCACCGGGGCGCCACCAAATGAGTACGCGACCGTCGTAAGCGCATGCCTCAGCGTGCCCAAGTGCCGAGGCATTACTGTCTGGGGGGTCAGCGATAAGGTAGAACCAAGACGGGGCTTTTGCCAGTGACAGATACAAACCTGGAGTGGACCGCAGTCATGCTGATTCTCATTTTGCCGCTAGAACTCTTGGATCAGCACCGCAACACCATTGCTTTTCGACGTCCATTATGAGCCGAAGCCAGGGTACAATGCTATTGTCACAAGGTTGCGGCAGAAATAAAGGTCGAGTACAGATGCCTCATTTGATCAAGAGCGACACAGGCTCGCGAGGACGAGGACAAACATGCGGCCCCCGACAACTGCGACGGGCATCGGAGAGACGAGTTTGACGATCGACGTGATCGATGCGGGTACTTCGATCGTGGACGAGACACTTTCCGCCGTGGCAATCGCGACGTCCGAGTCTACATCGCAAGCAGTCGATACCGTTCACCCTCTCGTTCCCTTTCCAACTCCCCTTCCCCTAGATATCGTCACTCAGATTCCGACACGTCCAATCATTCTTACTCTGACACCATGTCGTTAAACGACCAGGGCAAGCTCTGATCGTGGACGGTGACCCGCCGGAGATATTCCGCGATGACATACTTACCACACACAAACAAAAGGACCAGTCCGTCCCAGCCGGGCCAACCAAACCAAACAATGTCATCGTCCTTCAAAGTCAACCTCTCGGAAACTCCGACTTGGCCTACAGCCACAAAGACTGCCAGCATTCCTACTCTTGCGTCTAAAACACCGTTTACCTATACCCATCAAGCTACATCTCCCGCATCAGACAACCCCCGCACAACTCGGCTCCGCTGGTGGAGGAACCACCCAAGGTTGTTTCGTCATAAATCGAAACAATCGCCTAACTAACTATCAACCGAGCCACAGACCTCTTAGACCACAAATACGAAAACCAGATTCCTTCTTACGCCTGCACCAAAAACCGCCCTTCTTACTTTACAAATGGCCTCACTTGCGAGTTTGACACCTACTCTTATCTCCAAGCCATCATCTGCGCCTCCAACGGACCATGCATAGCTCTGCTGGACGCATGTTCACTACCCTCTCTTATCGGCCTCAATTTTCTCAATCAGCAACGTCAATCCGAGGCTTGTCTCAGCCTTGTGCCTCGCCGCGCAGATCGACGTTCGTGTTCAGCAGCCTACTACCAGGCGAACGAACAGGCAGAACGAAGCGTCCAGACGTTGGTACACGCATTCCGAAAACTCATCGGCGCGCAGCTCGACCAGTCTGATTAGGAAGGTGTGCTGCCTCACGTCCTTGCGTCGTTGAATACCTCTGTCTCGGCTACAACAGAGCAAGTCCCCTACGAAGTCCTTTTCGGACGCACCGCCCGCAGCTTCCTGGCACCATCCTGCCAGCCGATACAGAACTACGGCGACAGACAATCTAGCCTTCGACAGCAAGCATAGGACGCTGCGCAGCTCTCGCTAGCCAAGACGAAGACCTACTACGATCAACGCCAACAGTTACCTCCAGGGCTCTTTCAGGGCGACATGGTCTACATCAAGCTAGCCAAGAAATGACAACCCGGATACCATCTCGTCAATCAGACCAAGTTTTCGCACACCAAGGAGGGACCCTTCGAAATCGAACAGGTCATCAGCCTCCTCAGGTATCGCGTCAAGCTGCCACCATGGTTCCGATGGCATCTAGACATCTCTGTTGAGCATCTTGAACCCGTCAGGTTAGACCCTTTCAATCGCCCATGTCAACCTCCCGGTCCTTTGACGCAAGGCAACGACGAAAAGTTCATTATCGAAGCCGTCACTCATCACGAACGAAGGAACGGCAAGCTCTACTCAAGATCAAATGGCTTGGATACCCAGAACCATCGTGGCACGAGGCAACTGGAATCAAACAGGACGTCCCACAGCTTGTTTGCAAATATCACTCTTCTCTCAAGAGAAAACAACAACCCTCACAAATCCCCCGTAGCGATGTGAGCTACACCCGGCACAAAACGCAAGTGTCGATGGGAAACGGACTTCGCATTATAATTCTACAGCAACTAGAACATGTCCTTTCCCCTTGGATCAACTCCAGCTGAGGCATCATTGCTAAGGCTTGATCCAAGTAGGCTGTGGCGGCCTCAACAGTTTTTTTACACCTTACACACCAGTCCTTCCAAACAAAAACACCCAGAAGAAAATTTCCATCTTTCTCACTCCTTCCTTCTCTTTCCACTGATGAAAGGCTGCTCCTTCCTTTAGTTGCAGCACACAGCGCGTCCCATCAAACTGGTAAACAACGCGTCTGCCTTACTATTTCCCTTCCCCCTGAAGGCCCCTTCCCTTTTCCTTCTTTTTCCTTTTTTTCTCTACTCCTTACCCATATCGCGACCTTCGCCTTCACACGCAACTTTCAACCGCAAAGCTTCGCTGCAACCTATTCCATATCTCCTACCCTCCTCCTACCCTTCGTATTCTCCCTTCATTCTCACCTCCTGCCATTCCCAACGCCCATCAAGTCCTTCACGATGGACGGCGACTCCCCGGCGCTCGCCGACTTCGACGTCGCGAAATGCGTTCCCGCCGACGACATTGACCGTTCTTCCGAACACGACCCCGGCGAGGAAACCCCCATCTTACCTTCTCCTAACCCTATCGAGATGACATCTGACCTTACGTCTTACCTCGAGCAGCGCCGACAGCAGCGCGAGGAACGACAACGGGCCAGCGAATCTGCAACCGCCGACGCCTTCAATCAGACTGTCGACCCTGGCTACTCGTGGGCCATCCAGACTCAGCCTGATGAGGACTGGGGAGCCCAGACCACTGATCAGGGCGACAACGACTGGGGAACGCAGAACTACGGCAACACAGACAATGGCGAAATGGGAGCCAATGCAGAGGAGGACAAGCCACCAAAGCCTGGCAGCCTTACACTCATAACCCCTTCCCTACCGCGAAAATTGGGCACATCGGCACCTCGGTCGAGGTCGACGGCGAACAGGTCACTGTTGCTCACACCAGACCCACTAGACTGGAGTCCATGAAGATGTCATGCATCATGGACGTCAACAACAAGGTCGTCGGCTACTCCCATTCCGCCCTCACCTCAGTCGGAGCTTTCAGCAAGGCCCACACAACCACCCACGTCTCCATCGTCCAGAAGAACACTCTACCCATGGAACTCCGAATCCGTCACGCCTTCCGCTCCAAAGGCGCCACGGTGACCACTTCTCACCTGATGTGCATTCCGATCACCGCCTGCATCGAACAGCCCCGCATCGAATATCACGAGCGCAGCGCAGAGGGACAACGCACGCGCCTGTTCCCGGACAATCAAGCCGTGCCTTTTGCAGACTCAATGCGCCTTGTCGTCCACGTTCGCACGAGCGACATCTGGATCCGCAAAGTCGGCACGACAAGCGCGATGGATAATCCTACCACCTGCAACTGGATTCAAGCTTGGACAGACAATCTCATCAACGCCACAAAAGACTCAGTCAACGTCCAGCTCGGTTTTACTATGTCGCCCAACCAAGTCTTGGTATCCAACTTCATGCTTCCTATCATTCAAGACTTTGACCGGCTGCATGAGGACCCGGCCATGGCCTGGACAGAGGCTCATGCCTTCTTCCGTGACTACAAGAACCCCCGTCAATTGGGTTGGAAGACCTTAAACATCGACTACAAGCGCCCGGAACTGCCCAACGCCCCACAGATCGTGTTCACATCTGACATTGCACGCATCCTCGCTATGCAAATGTCTTCATACGAAGAGCTCGAAATCCACTTGAGCAATGCTGCTGAGCTTGAGGCATTGAGTTTCAAAGCCATGTTCCTACCGGACGTCACTTCCGCTTGGTCTACAGAGGATGGCCACATGTTCGGCGTTAACGCAGACGGCACCATCCAGTCTTACATGGTCGTCATCCCCTTCATGTCAGAAGACCAGATGGCCTTCCTCCCGGATTTCGGTCAGCTTGTCAAGCTCACACCGGATCTGGACACACCTGACCCTCGCATCCATCCGATCGATGAAACTGAGCCACGTCTGCCAACCCTCATGGCCATCCGTCGTCTTATTTCGGAGGCTCAGCGACTTAACCTTGGGCCGGAGTTCGAGGACTCAACCGGACAAGCTTACGCCTTCGAAACGCGGGACATCACCTTCGCATCCCTGCTTGTGACAGCCATTCCGAGAATCTTCCCCACAGAAGAGGCTCGCGTTGAGTTCGCCATGAACCTCTTGCCCAATTTCTTCCCTATCCGCGTCGATTCATCCGCTTGGGAAGACGAGTTGATGCAACTCACAGAGACCAATGGCTTGGACCTCTCACGCCTGCCACAGGAGATCAGCCAACCTACCTGGTCAGGCGTTCGCGTCAAAGCCCCAAGACACGCGCCTCTTGGATCCGTCTACTTCGTCGTGTCCACGCCTCGCGAACCAGGATGGCCAGAGGGATATCAACGCCCCCCCTATGTCCTATCAAGTTCCCCACGTTGACATCGCCGGAACATGGGATGAGCTTATCGCTAGAGCTCGGGAAGGACACCTTATCCCCATCCGCATCCTTACCGAACCTACTGATACCACCACTCGCGCCGAGATGATGGCTATGTCTGCAGCCGCGCAAGCCCAGCCAGACTCTTCTTGTCACAGGCTTTGGCAGTACACTATGATGTTCCAGACCAACTATATCGTCGACGCCACTTGCATACTGCCACTCGCGGATTTCCTCCCAACGGAGGACTCGTCTCCATACACACCCCTGTATGCTGCCCTGCATCACCTTCCAGCTGGGCTCTTGGCATACACTGGTGGACCAGGCTCAGGCAAGACAACTTTCAGCGTCAGGTTGCTCCAACATGTCCTGACACGACAGGCGGACACTCGCGCGGTCTGGACGGTACACAGCAATGAGCTTTCCGATGACATTGCTTCCAAGCTCAGACAAGTCCTTCCTGCCGACATCATTGTCTCACGCGTCTATCCAATCCGACGCATGATCGGAGCTATTGCGGGACGCTCTGCGACCACAGTTGTTCCCCCTGACACGCGCAACTTGTCGGTGGCAGCCCGCAACATCGCCAACGCCGTCTCCTACCAGTTCACCAAGCAGCACCTTCGCGACGACCCTATGCATCGCTCCGATTCCCTCGTCACGCAAGCCCTTCGTATTGCTCAAGCCAATCCTGCCTTCGCAGACATCATCACACTGCGCCAGAAGCTTATTCTCACCAAAGACGAAGACAAGATGCTCACAGAGTCCATCTACCGCTTGCTTGCCGCCACAATGACTGAATCTCGCGTCCTGGTTGGCACCCCAGTTGCCCCTGGACAAGTCGGCAACTGCGCGAAGCTGGTCACGGAGGAATTCCCACTGTGGAAGACCAACATTATCATCGTCGATGAAGCCGGCCGCATGCCAGAGGCGCAGGTATGGATTCCTATCGCCGCCTTTCCAACCGACATTGTTATCATGATGGGCGACACGCGCCAATTCAGGCCAATGTCCAAGAGCCTGGACAACCATGGACAAGGCCCTGAGGATGCTAAATGGCGTTCGACTTTCGGACCTCAGCGCGCGATGCCCCTTCTCCGCCGTGCCGAGAAGTTTGCCGCCATTGTCGACCAAATTCGCATCAACCGTCGCAACATTGGCCAGATCGCAACTTGGGCCAAGTCGAATGTCTACAATGGTCGCATGAATATCGTGTACGAGAAGGGTCCCCTGGTTAACCTTTTCCGTGAAATCGTTGGCGCTGCGATTCGACTTCCTGAAACCCGCAGCAACTCGGTTATCGTGAACGTCGGTGAAGGAGAAGAATCTGCCACCAAGCCTAGCTACACCAACGAGGCCAACCGGAACTACATTTTCCACCTTATCTTCCGCTTGTTCCGAGCCGGATTCCCTTGCACCACTGATGTCACATCTCAAGGCAGCCTCATGGTCATCACCCCTTACTCTGCGCAGCTTGCGGCCTATCAGAATGAATGGGACAAGTACATTGTTGACGATTACATGCGCCGCAATGTTACATTCAAGACGGTAGACGACTCCATGAGTGCTGAAGCGGACATCGTTATCTTCGACACGGTGCGCACGGAGAAATTCGGATTCATTCCTGTTACCCCTCGCATGAGCGTTGCGACCACCCGAGCTCGCGGCGGCATGATCACTATCCTCAACGTCGCCAAGTGGTCCAAGAAGGGAAAAAGAGCGAGTACCACCTTCGCCTCTGTCAACCACGTCGTGAGCTTCTTCAATCGACACCTCGACATGAACGCGGTCCACGATACCCAATATCGGAAGAAGGGATGGAATATTCTGTGTCGCCGTTGTGGCGGACCGGGACATTTCCAGACCGACTGCAAGTCCACTAACCAATGCCGCAACCGCGAATGCAACGATATTCACGATAGTCGATTCTGCCCCAAGGGTTTCACTTGTCACCCTGACTTCAAGCTCCGACAGAACAAGCCCAAGCCTAATTCTAACCCCTCAATCACCCCTGGTCCGGCCCCTCAGATCGAAGACAATCGCCTCCTTCCGACAGCCCGTCGCACTCGCGCCCAGATCCTTGCCGGCACGATTGACAGCACAACCGACGCTGTCAAACCTCCCAAAGCGGATGTCAGCGAACAGATGCGAGCCATGTACCGCGCCTTCAAGACAACCACAACCGAGCAGACGGTCGCAACCACTGGCGTGAAGGTTGCTGGAGAAGCCGCAATCGGTCAACACCAGCAGGATCAGGAGGATAGACACGATGTGTCTGACGTTGGCTGGAATCAAGACAACACTCAACCTGATCATCAGCTCGCCAATGACAAGCCTACCATCACCCAGGGTGAAGACACTGATGAAGTCAAGCTTGAAGCTGTCGTCAAGCAGGAGGAAGACAGCGAGAAGGATGAAGGTGACATGAAGAATGGAGGAACGGTTGATTGGGAGGATGAGGGACAGGACACCAACTGGGATAACGTTGGCTGGCAGAAGGATGATGACGTTTGGTAAAGGTGTGACAAGATGTACTTGGTGAAGGTCTCTCAATATTCCATTAGCTTCACCCCCACAACAAGGACGTTGTGATCTGTTTTAGGAGGGGATTGTTAGGTGGTTAGTCAGCTCAGATGATTTGCAGCAGCTGGAAGTAGGACCCTTCACCCACTTCCACCAGCAGATCTCCCAGCTTAGCTTTCTTTCTCTAGCTTCAACTCGCTCTACTTCTGCATCTCTATCGAGGTTTCCGGGTATGGTGCTCCCTCCTTCATTTTCGCTTCTACCTTACTATGTGCTTAGTCTGACACTAGCTGCTTCATTCTACAGCAAGAAAACATTTCTCTAGGTGCTCCTTTACTAGGCGGCAACTTCTTCCTCTTCACCTCACTCGCCCTCATCAACACACCCTCTCCATCGCAGCACTGAAGGAAACACCAAGGAAAAGCACGAAAGAGGGTTCTTCTAATTTCTATAAAAAAAACCCAAAAAAAAACAACAAAACAAAAAAGTAAAAAAAGTCCAGGTGGCAGTGTGAGCCACGCTGGCACAAAACGCAAGTGTCGGCAGGAACGGACAACACATTTCATCCTACATCAGGACGTGTCCAATCCCCCTGTGCAGGTCTTGTACGGTGGTACATTAGCGCCAACCCGACTATAGACGGCCTGAAGTTTGCCCGACTTGAAATCCAAACTTGAGGTCTGAGCATTAGGAAAAAGTATTAGCATTTTACACTATTGCCGGCGCCTGCCAGCACTGTCGCTAGCGTCTGCTACTGCTGCTAGCAATTGCCCACTGTCGCCAGCGCCTACCCACTATCGCTAGCGCCTGCCCACTGCTGCCAGCGTCTGCCACTGCTGCCAGCAATTGCCTACTGTCGCCAGCGCCTGCCCACTGCTGCCAGCGCCTGCCCACTGCTGCCAGCGTCTGCCACTGCTGCCAGCAATTGCCTACTGTCGCCAGCGCCTACCCACTGTCGCTAGCGCCTACCTACTGCTGCCAGCGTCTACCACTACTGCCAGCAATTGCCTACTGTCGCCAGCGCCTGCCTACTGCTGCCAGCGTGTATGTAGACCTAGCAAGCGACATTAGGCAGGCGCTGGCAATAGTAGCAGGTGCTGGCGACAGTCACAGTGTAACATTGGGCCGTCTATAGTCGGGTCGGCGCTAATGGTGCACCGTATCTTGCCTGCGCAGGCTTCTTTTAACTTTTTTCTCTCCCCCTCCCTCTGACTCCCTTTCAGCTCTGCGTCAACCTTCCCTCAAGGTCCAATGCAGGTGACTGCGCTTGGAAGTTGGAACGCACCTTGCAACCTCGCTACCGCCAACCTCCCTCAGGTTATCTCCGATATGACTGCAGACGAGCATAAAAAGACCGCCCGTTCCCCCCTCGCCTTGTTAGTCACCAACATCATTGACCAACCTCCACAGCATCTCCCAACCCGCGTTCCCAACCCGCAATCATTCTGCACAATCAACGAAATACTGATCCTCAAGCCTTACATCTACTTTTCTCGACCTACCTACCTTTCTCGACCTGCAACTTCATTTTACCGCATCCCAGTATCGGGCGTCCACTACCACGACTGTCCCAGCCGACACCCCTCCATTCAAGCCCAGATTTACCTCACCATGGCATACAAAAGGCTTCGTGTCATGGAGCCCAAGTATTTTCCCGCCGACGTGCCAGACCTCACGGACAAGGCGCCGACGGATGGGCCGTGGCATTCTTCGTGCCAAGGAATTCCGTGTACGTATGCAATCTTCCACTTTTTCTCGCCCCCCAAGCCTGGCATGCTTGCCGCTCCTCCTCTCACTGTTTGTTTTGTAGAAAGCTAACAGGTTTTCAAAATCAGACAGGTTGTCCGAGAAATGGGGTCCACCACCTGTTGCAGCTGCCAGAGCCACGATGCAAACCGAAGTTACAGGGGAGAATGCGAGCCTTATCCGAACATACCATCCTGCCTTCACTCGCCATAGAGCCAATTTTGTCGGCATCTCGACTGAGAGGGGTGACGGTCGTCGAATATGGATTATACATGACACCTACAGGTCTTGTCTATACACTCACGTTGCCGGCCTTGAGGTACATCATCTTCCGGATCCCAATCACGGGCTTGTGAGCAATTACTTCTTGGTCTATCCTTGTCGGAAACCCGACATGATCGGGCATACCATCAATCCACGACGCCTGTTGTCTCAAGCCGACCTAGACAAGCTCAGGTGCATGTACCCCATGTCCTGCGGCGTTCGAGTATGGATTGGAGGCGCCATTCAAGTGTTGTACACAAACGCCGACAAAATTATCCGGGATGTCCACAGCGGTGTTTGTCACGAGATAGGGGGTACCACTCCAGTGTGTAGCTTGCCATATTGGGACATTCTCAACATTCGACCCTCTGCAAGAACTTTGGAACCCGGCCCGGCTGTGGCGCCATCGCCCAAGTTCGATCCCTCATCGTCGCCTGTGGCCAGCATAGGTCTTCGGTTGCGGTTGCCGGATGGAAGGCCTGCCTTGACCACAGTAACGCACAATTTTGTCCGCCGTCCTGTTGCTCGAAAGTCCTACCGAGAACTGGCCGTCGACACGTTCTGGACGGTCAAAGATCGCCTTCTGAAGTTCAGAGTCCCTGCCCAGCAAAGACCTTACGAAAGGCCCTACGTTCGCTCGAAAGAGGTGCCAACCTCCAATGAGCCTCTCGACAAGGGCGTATGGTTGGCGAATACAAACCAACGCATCGGTACGATCGAAATGACGTTTGATTCCCCGAGTCAGAGCGAACCGTACCCCATGGGCTACGGGCATGACTTGTCATTGGTACTGAGATCGATCGAGCACGAAGACCCAGAGCTCCCCCAAGTAGCTTTTCCACCCGGCTACCCGGTCATCGAGGACTGGGCTCGGTGTAATCCTCTCGACGGCCAACCCATGTTCGTCATGTCGAGCTGGCTCGAATCCGGCAAATCCGGCCGCCGAGTCCTTCATGGTTCACCGCTGGATGCAGAAGCTTGGACAGAATTGCAATCCGACATCAAACGAGCAATAGCCGAGGGTACTCAGTACCTTTGGGACTCGGAGACCTCAAGCCAGTCTGTTTCGCTCCTTTGGCGTTGCGTGCCAGTCAGAGAGTCCATGACTGAGCCCTACGACGAAACCGCCGAGGAAGTCGCCAAGAAAGCCGCCGAGGTACAATCGGCCAAGGGCTTCTCTAGAAGCGTCCTCTGCACCGGTGCACCGAGCGACAAAACCACAAAGGCTATCCTGTTCCAAAACTTCGAGCTCGATTGGCCGAGACTGCCAGGCCCAGTAAACGTCATATCCGAAGGCGGTCTTGCAGGGCTTACGTTTGGAGAAGGACTTGAAATCATCAAGGGAGGCTTTTTTCTGCCGAGTTACATCCGAGACGAGTGTACGATTGACAGCAATGGCGGTGCCGAAGGGGTTCGCAATTATCATTCTCTGCCTGGTCGTGGCAGCTGTCGCAGCTCTTCGGATTATGGTCGTCGCTGTTTCTCGGGGCCTAAACAAGGATCACTAGCCAACCAAGAAGTTTTTGGGGAAGGCTGCCTAGAAGCCAAGAGTGTTTTTAGTCGCTTACCTAGTGTAACAAGTCCATCATTAGAATAGGAGTCAACAACCTGAGTCTTGACAGTCTCCGCAATGATCCGTTGAACTTGGGTTCGAGGGTGTGTGCGCGGCCTACACTAGTGAATTGAGGCGTTGTCAACGCCACCCAAAATCCGCGAATCAAACCGTGCTGGCTTTTAGGGAGTCATCTTGTGGCTAGACTAGCAACTACGTGTAAGGTACTTTGCCAGGGCGGTCCCTCTTAAGGTCGCACAGGTACACAATATGAAAAACACGGTAAAAAAACACAGTATAAGTGTTATGCCCAACACTGAACACATCATGCTAGACTAGCAACATCAAGTACTTCAGTGACTTTGCTCCCTAGTGGGGGTGTCGTCGGCCATAGGACGCTAGCAACGACCAGGGCTGATGGACAACTAGGGCCCTAAAAGAGTCAGGAGGATGACAAGGACGTGGGTGGCAGCAGTGGGTGGTGGAGACGGGAATGGAATGGAGCACACATGAGGTGGATAACTCCAAGAGACACTCACCATTGTTTCTGCATCGTACTTCTTGTTGCCGGCCTACGATGTACTCCCTCTTGAAGCATTCTGTGCACATGTCAGAACATCGCGCCGCGCCGCACCCACCGCACTAAAAGTAGAGAGCCTGCCAAGAGGATCTCAGAATCCACATGCTATCCCCCACTGACGACAGTCACAGTGTCAGCAGCTCTAATGTAGGTGGCCGTGGCTTTACTCATACACTATTTTCGATATGCGACAGTTATTAGACTCTTCTTCTACACTATTGCCATCCGTCGGCAAAGATCCCTCCGAGTGGTGTGCTCCGGGGGCTCAGAGTGAGAGCGACAAGCCTGGCCTGGCTGACCAGCAGCCAGCAAGCAATCACGCCCCGCCCTGCTCTTGGCACGTTCAGTACGACGTGAGACGTCACCTTTTTTGGTCTATCACATCCTACGCACCGTTCTTATCTGACACATCAAACGGGAGACATGGCTCCCATTCGCGCGTTGCGCACTTAATACACCTTGCTTGTGGGGAGCTGGGATGCTAGAGGACCTTTAGTGCGTGTGAGAGAAACCCCGGTTCTCTCCATGTCTTTCCTTCACACACTCTTTCCGACCCTTGTCGATGTGCCCCCTCCTCCCCAACCTTCCATCCGCTAGCAGCAAATCTATCTACAGATATGTATGTACGCATCCCGCCCTTTCGAAGCCACTGCTGTTCCACCCATGTCCTGCCGTCCAACGACCCTCTTTCCCTTCCCATTTCGTGCCGACGGGCAAGCTACTGTCCAAAGAAGACCCAGCGATCGCTTCCCCACTCGTCTCAGTCCCTCTATTCCGCGTCGGCCCCCCCAACGATTGGCCTTTCCCCTTCTTCATAAGCCCTCTGCCGCAGTTGTTGATCTTCAACGAGGACCGACCCCTACCTGATCCTCGTCGTCCTTGGACCAGTCAGACCTTGGTCACTCTTCTTGGGCACCATCCGTTGTTGTCCACTGCCCCGCCTGGACCTTGTCGGCATCCCATCCATGGCTTTCCGGTTTTAATACAGAGTATCCGTACTCTGTATTTGATCCAGATTCCAGCCGTCGAATAGCTACCGCCACATCGCACCTGCTCCGACTCGCATTCTCGACTGGCAAAACCACGTCCTTTGCTCGACCCTTTCCTATTGGCATGGTGCTGTTAGTGACGAGGCATGAATTCTACTGCTCTTTCGATCGCGTCGGACGAAGGAGATGTTTCGTGGTCGGATAATCGTAGCTACTCATCCGACGACAATATGCAAGACGACTTGCTCATCCCGCACTCACCCGCTGCCCAAACGACGCCCGCTTGGATAAACTCGGCCGCGATCTCTCATTCCGATAATTGTCCGCTGTCCCCCGCCAGCGCCGCCATAGACATCTCGAATATGAACCCGTCTTGCGCCCCGACCATGGTACACTCCGCGTCCTTATCTTGCACCGATTCCTGGAGCAACAGCCACGCTGAGGTCTTTGACGGGGACGACGCTGACAACGACCTTGTGTGGGAGCAGGACTCGGACGACATCCTCACCGCACCCAAACTTGAACCCTTGGACGACGATTTCAACCTCGACGATGTGACCGAGGCCCCCTTGGCGACAACGCAGGCCCCTTTCGTCGCGGCTGCGAACCAGCCAAAACAGAAACGCCCTCGCGGTCGACCTCGCAAACATACTGTGGCGCCTATCATCAACCCGAGCAAGGTCACCAAGGGTCGGTCCAAAACAGGCTGTATTACCTGCCGAAGGCGAAAGAAGAAGTGCGACGAGGCCAAACCGAGATGTAAGTGCTTGGCTTGACCCACGGCGCAGGCGTATCTAATTCCTGTGGCAGGCATGAATTGCGAGAAGAACGCTGTCGTTTGCGAAGGATATCATGAGAAGAAACTCTGGAGAAGCGGCAAAGAAAAGGCTACAACAGGTGCGTGCTTCTCCGGATGGTGTGCGTGCAACGTGATGGCATCTAACCCTTCTCGTGAAGATCATCTCGGGGACGAGGAATCCCTTGTCTTTACCATGCAGCCTCTCTTCAATGGTGTCGACACGGTCGAAGACAAGATCTTTTGGCGACATTACGGAGTCCATCTCAGTAACGTCCTCACCGTCGAAGGAGAGGCCAAGAACGCATTCAAGGACGTTATACTCCCCTTGGCAAACCTTCATCAGGGCGTGATGCACTCTATTCTCGCCATGAGCAGTAAACACATCGACTTTGAGACGCCGTACGGCGCTAAGCTCTTGGAGAAAAACCCAACGACCAACCGTGAAGCACTGCAGGCAAGGTCGGCATATCACGAGGAGCAGGCAATGAAAACCTTGTACGCCGACATGAATCGCACCGGTGACGACAACGACGACGGGACCGACCGACAGACGATACTTTCGGCGCGCTACGCGCAAATCCTGTGCCTTGTCGTCACCACCTTGATCGAGGGTGAACCGCACGGCGCCCATCGGGTTCACCTTGGTGGTTACAAACGACTTATTCAGGAGAGCCCCCCCGAGGATCCCGTTTTCTTAGCCTTTATCACGGAATTTTTCCAATATCATATTTACGCAGACGAACTCCTATGGCATCCAACCCGCAACTGCCCACGCCTGGCTTCGGAAGGCTGGAGTTCTCTAGTCCCCCTTGACTCGCCACGTCTTCTAGGCGTTGCCGATGGACTATTCCATCACCTGTGCCACATAACCACAATACGAAACACCATCAGGGAAAACATCTACAGAGGTGCCGATACTGTGGTAACCTATCACATTCTTTACCAGGCGCAGGAAATTCAGGAGGCCATCGAGCAATGGATGCCCACTTGGCCGACGGGTGACAGCCGACACCGGGTCGGCTTGGTCTACAAACACATGATGTTCCTGCATCTGTTCCGCACCATTTATCCCCCCACGTCTCCCCAGAGACGGCCCTCGGTATTGTCCGTGGCGACCTCTGTCGCCACGTCGGTTTCTTCATTTTCCTCCCGGCGCCACTCACAAATATCCCGGCCTTCGACCGCTACGAGTTGCGCCTCATCCCCTAGCCTACGGCCTACGACGGCCGCCGGGTTCCCCTCGTCGATGCAACCGAAGCGCGAGCCGAGCTCTCGGGGTCCGTCGAGGACAAGCTCGATGCACGAATCCGATGCCGGCTCCTCCAGCTGCGCCATCATCGACGAACAGCGACCTGCCTCTCCGCCGCCAATTCGACGTCCTCCTCAGCACGATAACCGCATCACCTCTGCGGTTGATGAGTCTCTGGCCATCATGGAGGGTTTCAAGCCATCAGACCCTGCGTTGACTCTTTTATTGATGCCAAGTCTTGTAATTGGTACCACATGTTTTGAGCCTGCTCAACAAGAGCGGATCCGTGCCATCGTCCGGTCGGTCCGCGGCTATACCGGTCTTCGCAACTGCGACCGGGTTCTCGAGGTTCTCGAAGAAGTCTGGCACTTGATGGAATTTGGCGATTGGGTCTCCGTCTGGGACTGGCAAGGCGTGGCTAGAAGACTCGGGCTTGACTTTCTGTGCACCTGAGTAGGCCTGACTAGGACTCACGCAGCCATGTTTTCACGTCTTTCTGCCATTTTTGGTGCCTATATTGATTTCAGCCTCATTTGGTTTTATTTCCGTCGGTATCATCCGCGTGTTGTATTCTCTCGCTAATCTTCTACTGTTTCTTCATCATATATTTCCTATTTCCTCATATAGGCTGCTTGTTATGTCGGAGCTCTCGGACGAGGTATGTAACAGAGGCAACATCATGTACACGGCATCTAGTTTGCAACAAAGTCTCTTAAATGCATTGGAGTCGCATGGGCCAAGGACGGGCTCTTGTTAGCTCGGAAGTTGGAGAGGCTGACGCTTGATTTATGGAGACATTGAAGTCTAGAAATCGGCATGGTATGTTGTCCAGCACGCCTTTTGGTTAAGACTCTGCATACCCACGACATTGTTTTGGATGTCTATAGAGGCAGGGAAAGGAGGGTGTTTCATTGCGCGCAACTTAGTTGCGATCTTTTTAGCGTTTCCTATTGTATTTGGGACGGCGGCTGTTTGTTTTCTGATGGCAGTTAGGTCGCACTGGGACAGATGGGGTATATCTCAGGAGGCTCGGACAGTGTCCGGTTTGGTTTTTATTTTGCACACAATGATCACCGCTATTGATTCATCTTGGGCTAGGAGCTCCGGTACGATGACATAGGGAGGGCGAAGACGCATGCTATTTGGTCAGGCATTGAAGGAATAGCTGCGACACAATACAAGTTGCGCCGGTTGCGCCTCTATCATCTCTGCCTACGTACACACACCTACAGTAGCGTTGAGCTAATGGTGGTTTTGATTTGGGAGTGAGTCGTCTGTTACTCGGACCATCACCGATCGGGGATGGGTGCTGCACGGAGCAGTCGTTCGTCTCAAGGCACAAACACTATCAAAATCGCAGTCCTAAGGACTAAACCCGCCCAAAACCACCGCCAATATCGGACGCTGTACGAGTATTGAATATCCTGGACAAGCACGCATGCTTCTCGTACGACACTGAACCAAAAAGTGACCGTCGCATCCAATTACTGTGTGTTTAGACAAATGCGACAACTGGTGCAGCGAAGATCCCATGCGGCCACCGTGGGAGCCGAGCAGCCCGTCTGCATCACTCCTCGACCCCGTCCCGCCCTTGGCTTCTGTCGAATTGACCGGGGTCATTTATGAGGGTCAAAAGTGCGTATATTGTGATGTGTGTGTAACTGTTGCGTTGCCCTTGCGCCCGGCCTTTGCCCTTGACTTAGCCTATAGGAACCCCTTTTCTGGGTGCCTAAGGCCTCTACGAGGCCTACTGCCTGGGACGAAGCCTGTAGTAGTCCCCTTGCTGAGTGCTAACGGGCTAGCTAAGATTAGGCTAAAATATCTATAACTTTATAACTCCTATGTAACTCTAAGGCGTATAGAAAGTACCCTTTAATATACCTTATAATCTAATATACCCCCTTAAAGAAAGCCTTCTTATTAGCCCTTATAGCTTTATAGCTATAAAGGGTAAAGCCTTTACCTTTATTATATAAAAGTATATAATAAGGCTTTTTCTATACTCCTTTTAGTACTTATAGGGTACTTAGTATATATAAGAGATTATAAGCCTCCTCTATAGCCTATATATCCTCCTTTATTATTTATACCTCTAGGTAGGCTTTATCTTTTATAAGCTTTTATACCTTATTATACTTAAGAATCCCTTTCTTATTAGTTATATTTAATTACCTTAAGAAAGCCTTATACTTTACTATATTAAGGGCTTTTATAAGGCTATTTACTATAAGCTTTATAAATAGTATGTATATAATATTAATAAAGCCTTTAGTAACTTCCTACTACAGCTAGTAGTTATATATATTAATATAATATAGCTTTGTATAGAGCTTTAAAAGCTTCTTTATTATAAGATTAATAGTCTAGAGATTATTATATTATATCTATATTCTTATAGGCTAAGAGGCTAGTAAAGTATATATTAATTATTAGCTATACTCTAT